>MU284210.1:0-75027 GCA_022478815.1 Daldinia bambusicola
TAAATTTTTTAATAATTTAAAATAAATATTTTAAAATAATTAATAATATTTTTATTAAAATTTTAAATTTATATAATAAAGATATTTATATTAAATCATTTTAATATATATATTTATTACTTTTTAATAATTTAAAAAAATATTTTTATTTAATATATTATATTTTTAAAAAAAAAATAATATTCGTTAATTATAATTAATTTTTTATAATAATAATTTAAAATTCTTTTTTTTAATATTATAAAGTAAATTACATTTTAATTATATTAAAATATATTAATAATAATATAAAAATCATTAAATACATATAATTTTTTATTAAAATTATTATATTTTTTATTTTTATATTTTCATTTATCATTATTATATAATTTAAAAAAAATAATTAAATTTTTTAAGGTTTTAATATTTATTAATAATGGTTTATAAAGTAATATCTCATTAATTAAATTATTAAATAATTAATTTTAATTACATTTATAAAGTAAGTTTTTATTAAATTTCTTTTTATAAGGAAATTTATTTAATTCCTTATCATTATTAAATAATAATAGTTTATTAAAAAATTTATTAATATTTTTTTAAAAATAGGTTTTAAAAGTTAATAATAAAAATATAATAACCTTATATAATTTCTTAAACTTTTAAATTTATATAATTATTAATAATAATATAAATGTTTTACTTTTAATATTAACTTTATTAATATTAACTTTAATTTTATTTTAAATTTATTATAATAAAGTTAATAATATTAATTATTACATTTTAAAGTAACTTTTTTAATATTTTTTAATAAAGTTTAATAATAACTTTATATATTATCGTTAAAACTTAATAATTATAAAAAAATTACATTTATTATAAAATTTAATAAATTACTTTATTAAATTAACGATTTTACTATTATTTAATTATAATCATTTTTTAATAATAATTATTTAATATAAAAAATTAATATATATATAATTTTTATTATTTTTTACTTTAATAATAATAACGTTATATTATTTTAAATATATATAATAAAGTTTTAATAAATGGGTATATACCTTTTAAAAGTATTTTTAAATTTAATTTTAAAAATCTTTTTAAAAAAACTTTTATAATTTTTTATTAAAAAAGTTATTATTATAATATTTAAACATTTTAATAATAATAAATATTAAAATATTTTTAACATTTTTAATAAAATTTATAAATTTTATAAAGTTTACTTAATATTTTATATATTAAAAATTAATATAATTAAAAATAATAAATATTATTTTAATTATTTATAAATATATAAAAAAAATATATATATAAAGGATTTTTTAATAATTAATAATATTATTAAAATTATTAAAAATAAAATTTTTTTAAAATATATAATAAATATAAAATCTTTTAAAATATATTTAAAAGGATATAAATCTTAAAAATAATATTTATATTTTTAATTAACTTATTAAAATTTTTTAAAATAATTTAAATATTTTAATAAACCATAAATATTTAATTTTTTTTATTTTAAATATTTTAAAAATTAATATATTTTATCTTTATAAAAATTTTAACTATTTATAATTATTAAATTAATTATTAATTAATATTAAATAAATAAAATTTACATGTAAAAAATAATATTAAAATAAAGATATTTTTAAAATTATATTATTTTTAATTTATATATATAAAAGTAAAAAATTTAATTACGTTAATTATTTACTTTATAAAAAATATAAGTGGTTAATTAAAGCTGTAAACCTTAATGGTTATATTATTTATAAAATAATATAGTTATAAGGTAATTATATTAAATTAATTAATTAAAAATTATTTATTAATAATTTATCCTAATATTATTTTTTTATAAATATTATATAATGGATTATTAATATAGAAATCATTTTTAATTTATTTAATTAATAAATATTATATTTAAAATAATAAATTTAAAAAGTATTAAATTTTATAAATATATAATTTTAATTTTTATAATAAATATAATAATTAAAATTATGGAAAATTCGTAAAAAAGTATTTTAAATATTTATTTAAATATAAAAGTAAATTATATATTTTTACGATTTAATTTAATTAAGTTACAGAATTTTTAATATATTAGGTTTTATTAAAAAACGCGGTTTTTCTTAAATATTTCACAAAACTCACATTTTTCAAAAACTCATAATTTATTAAAAATAATATATAAAAATATTTAATTTAATTATTTAAGTAATTAAATTATTAAACCTTTTAAAAATAAAAAAATAAAAAATTATAATATTTTTTTATATTTTTAAAATAATTTTTAAAATATTATTAAAAATACTATTTTAACTTTAATTTTTTCCATTTTTAATAATTTTCTTTTTAAAAAATCATTATTATATTTAATTATAAATTTAAAAATAAATTATAATTTATATATATAACTTTTTTATATATTTAAAATTAAAGGTGTAATAATTAAATTAAATAAATTGTATAAAAATTAAAATGTTCGGTTTTTTTATCCACTTATTGTAATTAAGGTTCAGATAGGCACGGATCTCTGTAAACTAGGTTAGGTACTTACCTAGGTACCCAGTACCCAGTACTTCTCCTTAGGTCTTGACATGCACCTAGAGTTGGTCTTGCCATGTTGGAGCTGAGCTGAGGAGGGAGATTACGTAAACTTTTAATAAATTGTCACAAACTCGGGCCGCGTCGCGCGCCACGGATTCTTCGACAAACCAAACCTTTTACTGCAACGTCTGAGCGCGCATTCTTTTTTTTTTTTTTACCGTTCTTCTCCCATCCTTATTTAATTTACCCTAAGCTTATGCCGACATGCGAATTACAATTCCGATTATCGAGTCACCATGCGCATCATTAAGCCATCATGGCTGAGCCATAGAGGTATGAGATCTGTGCCTCTCGCTATGCTTGTAGAGAGGAAACGAGGCTGATAATTTCCAAAGGCGAGCAGAAAGACTTCGAGGTCTATAGCTGCCACGTATCGCCTGATGGCAAACGACTTGCAACCGCCGGCGGAGGTGCGTTATTCTAGCAATGCTTGGTCATTCCAAGCACTCTTTGCGCTGACGACTTATCTGCTTTAGATGGCCATGTTCGAGTTTGGTCAACAGAATCCATTTACAACGCCGACGACCCTTCCTACGCGAAACCGAGGCAGCTCTGCCATATGAGCCATCACCTCGGTACCATCCATTCCGTGCGATTTTCACCCAATGGCCGTTACCTCGCATCAGGAGCAGACGATAAGATTATATGTATATATCAACTTGAAAGTGGACCGCCTACCATCGCACCTTTCGGAACGAATGAGCCCCCTCCCGTCGAGAATTGGAAGACTTCGAGGCGATTAATAGGGCACGATAATGATGTTCAAGATCTCGCATGGTCCTATGACGGCTCGATCCTCGTCTCCGTGGGTCTCGATTCCAAGGTTGTTATATGGTCGGGACATACCTTTGAGAAGCTCAAGGTACTTGGGAATCATCAAAGCCATGTGAAGGGGATTACTTTCGACCCTGCAAATAAGTTTTTTGCTACTGCTAGCGACGATCGATCTATCAAAATATTCCGGTTTACTCCCCCAGCCCCTAATGCTACTCAGCACGATATGGTTAATAATTTTCAACTTGAGACCACTATTAGCGCTCCCTTCAAATCCTCCCCATTAACTACCTATTTCCGAAGATGCTCATGGTCACCCGATGGTAATCATATCGCTGCAGCTAATGCTGTCAATGGCCCTGTAAGCTCGGTTGCTATTATCGAGCGAACTAGATGGGACAGCGAAATTAACTTGATCGGTCATGAAGGTCCTACCGAGGTTTGCATGTTTTCTCCCCGATTATTCCACACGAAAAAGCCTGTGGAAAATGGAGCGACCAATGGCCATTCCGGGGGGGCTTTAGTGACAGTTATAGCGTCGGCTGGCCAAGATAAAACTTTGAGCGTCTGGAACACGAATACATCTAGACCTGTGGTTATTTTGCAAGATATGGCATCAAAATCAATATCAGATCTTGCTTGGACACCCGATGGACAAATCCTATTTGCATCAAGTCTTGATGGTGGCATTGTCGCGGTTAAGTTCGACACAGGGGAATTGGGCTGGGTGGCTAACCTGGAGGAGACGGATAAGGCACTATCCAAGTACGGTGCTTCTCGGAAAGCCATGGGAATAGCGGAAGATGTTGATGGGCTCCAGCTAGAAAATCACAGCAAGGAAGGGGAGAGAAAAGGTGCCGAATCGCGAATGGGAGCGCTAATGGGTGATTTTCATCCGCTTCCAAAGGACGCACCCCCTACAACTAATGGCGTTAAGAGTAGCGCTGCAACACCAAACCCGCCACCGACGAATGGACAGACGGACGCTCAGCCAGAAAAAGAAAAGGCGCCCGCCGCTGAAGAGTCAGCCGATAAAGCCGCCGAACGGGTGACTGAATTGAAATCGCGCGTAACTATCACCAAGGACGGGAAGAAAAGAGTAGCGCCCATGCTCATTTCATCATCTGGAACTGGCCAATCATCGCTTCCCCAAAGCCAGCTAGTTGGATCAAGCTCCTCCAAAGCCGCACAGAACGACGCCCCACAAACGATACTGGATCTCTCGAAACCGTATGATGGATTACCCGAGGGAGGGTTGGCAGCCATGCTCCTTGGGAATAAGAGGAAAGCTGTTGTGTCTGAAGGCGAAGATGACGAGGAGCATCCAAGCAAGCGATCTGCGTCTGGACCAAGAGCTATAGTGAGAAATGGAGTAGAAGGTCTCGAGCCCGCAACTCTCGAACCGCCTAAACATGGTCTCGTACCAACACCAGAATATCTCCGACCAGCCATTCTTAATCCCTCTATTGCAGTCTCTCAAGTTCGTTTAGCAGTACCTAAAGTTAGGTCGCATATCGTTCGCCCGTTAGAACGAGGCGTTCTGCAGGATGAGAGTAGCATAGAGGAAGCATCGAAAGTACCGGAGAATGTGATCTTGGAAGCAAAGAACCCGGTATCGATTCGAGATCCCTCTCACATCACCGCTACGAAGCGCGGCACTCTACTCTGGCAAGATTACCTTCCACGGGCCATCATCCTTGTGACTGGTAGCAAGAGATTCTGGGCAGCAGCGTGCGAAGACGGCAGCTTATATACTTGGACCCCTGCGGGCCGTCGATTAATAAATGCGATGGTGTTGGAGTCCCAGCCGGTGATCCTGGAATGTCGCGATTGGTGGTTACTTTGCATTACAGCGGTTGGTATATGTCACGTTTGGAATATTAACACGCTATCGTCTCCCCATCCACCAGTGTCGCTTGCGCCTGTGTTAGAGATTGCCGTTAGTTCGCTCCAAACACATGGCGCCATGCCCGGTCCTGGTGTTACATCTGCTCACTTAAACTCCAGCGGTCACATTGTTGTTACCCTTACAAATGGCGACGGGTACTACTATTCCCCAACAATGTACTCCTGGCAACGACTCTCTGAATCGTGGTGGGCTGTGGGTAGCCAGTACTGGAATAGCAACGATTCTTCAGTTGGAGCTTTGCAGTCTACCGCAGTTGGATCTGCATCGTCAAAGGACGGACAGGGCGATGGGGCGACTGTTTCGGCCGGTATTATTCCTTACTTAGAACGGCATACGACGAACGAGTTCCTGCTGAAGGGAAGAGCGTACACCTTACAACGCTTAATCAAAACCCTACTATCGAGAGATGGCTTCGAGTCCTTCGAGTCCAGCGTTAGTATTGCTCATTTAGAGAACCGGATTGCTGGTGCATTACAACTAGGTTCAAAGGACGAGTTCCGGCTGTATTTGTTCATGTACGCGAAACGGATAGGAGCAGAAGGTCATCGGGGAAAGGTAGAAGAACTTCTCAACAGTTTAGTCGGCGGGGTATTGCAAGATAAAAAAGGGGAGAACGCCGGGGGCAAGGGATGGTATAGTCAAGATGATGATATCTGCGGATGGGACCGCAAGGACCTATTAAAAGGCGTTGTGATGATTCTAGGTAAGTTGTGCCTCATGGTTAAGCACTTGTCTTTTGGGTTGAATACTAACTGCCAATGTAGGGAAATTCCGGGAACTCCAACGCCTTACTGTACAATATGCACGAATCCTTGAGCTCACACACGAGGACGATGTGGCCGGGGACGATATGATGGTTGAAACGTGATATGCCGTTTCTAGTAAGGATAGGAGTTAGGTAGCAAATAGGGAGTGGTTAATTATTGACTTCTAAGATGAGAGACGTAGGTACGCAACCCTCGTTGACCTTAGTTAATCCGATATTGCTTTGTACTTATAACATCAGTCTGTGACTTGATAGGATTATGCAATACAGTCTGGATGGACAGGAAACTACCTAAAGTTCTACGGTGCCTAGGTACCTATATTTAAGCAGCGTGCCTACTTGAACAGTATGCGTGACCTGTGATCAGATAAAGAACGGTTAATTACCTAGACTAGTGAATGGACTCGTGGATTAACCCATGGATTAACCCGTGGATCAACCTGTAGCTAGCTAGCAGACATCTGACTGACGGATGGACAGTTCCCGTGGTTCGTCTCTGTGGTTCGTCTCCGTGGTTCGTCTCCGTGGTTTCCCCTAATTTTGCACTGAGGCAGTTGCGTTTGAAGGTACCTCCTTACCTCCTTATGGCTTGGGGGTGTTTCCCTGATATCCTACAAACGACAAGCGTAAGGCACTACGAGGGTTCCTAAGGCTGTTTGTTTCCTCCCAGCCAGCAACCAGCAGCAATCAGCTCTTTTCAAATTTCCAGGTGAACCGTAGATACTGAATTTTCCTGAAACAACACTAATGGCCACAACGTCGATGGAAAACTTCCATCTACAAACACCCGCCGTTGTTATCTCTTCTCTACGTTGTTCCCCGTTCTGCGCTCATCAGCAACCATCCCTAGGATTTGTCTTCTAGGACAAATATCCCACGACGTACTCTTGATCGTTCCCCCTTCACTTCAATTACACTTTCGTTTTGTTCCTTTCTTTTCCTTTTTTTCGTCTACACTTTCGTTAACCTATGATCATTCTCAACGATTCTCAATTGGTTCTCTGCCGTTTCAGATCACACCGCGACGGCGTCTTAGGTTAGTTTAATCCTTTTTTTTTTTTTTTTTTTTTATGTAAAGTATTCCCTGACATCCTTAATATTGGCGTTTATATTAACTACTGCAAACGCAAGGTAAATGGAGTTTCACACTCCCAAAGCCTACCCTCGCCACCCCGGCGGCGGGCAAGGTGCTCATATGTCCCGACCGTCTAGGGCCAAGGGTCACGTTACGTCCTTGTCTTGTTCTTCGATCGACGACCTCACCCCTTTAAGTCTTACTCCCCTACAAAGGGAAGCAGGTGATGATACTTCGGCTATTGCTCCTGAGGATACAGTTAAACCAACCCATAGCAAGGTCCAAGGAATATCCAATTGGAACTTTCTTCCCTGCCGGATCAGGTACGTTCCCAACATATCAACCAATATGACCAATATGACCAATATGACCAATCCATTAATACTACTCTATTTATTTGAAGGCCTTTCTCCTTTCGTAGAATCATTCTTCTCTTCTTAGCGTCTGCCCTTGTTGGGAGTGCTTGGTTTTCCACCAGGGAGGCCAAGCCAATCAAGCTAGAAACCCTAGTTGTTGACGGCTATGTGCCCCCTATGCCACACCCCCCTGCTGGATACACTATACAGGCAGACGCCAGTCATCCGATCCAATGGCTACGCAAGAATACCATGCTGGATCTACAGGAGCTGTCGACCCAACAGGTACAAGCATTAGTCGAAACGCGTCCGAAAGCAGCATTCATTTCTCTTGTGAGAAACGGGGAGCTTGGAGAGATGGTCTCCAGCATCCTTCAGGTGGAAGCTCGATTCAATAGACGGGAAACGCACCGATACGATTGGGTCTTTTTCAACAATGAAGAATTCACCGAAGAATTCAAAGTAACCGTGTCGAAGGCTACCGACTCCCAATGCTACTTTGAGCGGATCCCTGAAGAACATTGGAGTATCCCCTCTTGGATTGATGTCACACGATTCGACGTTGGTCGTCAATTCATGGGCGGTATTGGCGTCGGTAAGGCGTGGTTGCAAAGCTACCATCACATGTGTCGTTGGAACGCTGGTATCTTCGCATCAGAGAAGCGACTGGCCAACTATGATTGGTTTTGGCGAGTTGAGCCTGCTGTAAGTTAGCCGTCGTGTGAACGAGTTTGTTGGAAGTTACAGCTATTTGTATCTGCCAGTAAGATCCTCCTTTATACGAGTAGCTAACCATGGCACTGTAGGTGAAGTTCTCTTGCGACATCAACTATGATGTGTTCCGTTTCATGCAAGATAATAACATGGCCTATGGATTTAACATGGCCATCCTCGATGACGCACGGTCTTTCCCCTCTCTTTGGGAGCGTACCAAAGCATTCATCGACAATAATGAGGATTTGATAGATGAAGATGCGGATTTAGACTGGTTGTTATACACGGCTGAAGATCGCGACGATGTTATTCGTCCCCATACAGGTGCTGAGGAGGGTGTTGGTGATGGAGAGTACAATAACTGCCAGTTCTATTCCAATTTTGAGATTGGCTCTCTAGAATTCTTTCGCAGCAAAGAGCATAAGGCGTATTTCGACCATTTAGACAAGGCTGGAGGTTTTTATTATGAACGGTTCGGGGATGCTCCTGTTCATACACTCAGCGTTAGCATGTTCTTGCCCAAGAGTCGAATCTGGTACTTTCGTGATATCGGATATGCCCATGGGCTCTGTGAGCAATGCCCTCCTCATGAACGTGAGTTGGCGCTTGAACCACAGTCGAAGACACCAATTCCACGAGAAGTTAGACAGGATGTACCAGAACCAACCGAATACGGTGTGTGGGCAATGCAAGAAGAGCAACCTGAAAGCTTCAGCAGTAAGCATCAACGATGGACGACAATGGCTCGAGATGTCGAACGCCAAAAAGGAATCCCCAGCCTCGCATGCGGCTGCACGGTGAATGCCATTGACAGCAACAACGCAAAGCTCGTGCCGTACGAGTCGAAGCAGCGAAAGCCTTCGGACCCATGTATCCGTAAGTTTCTAGGGGGTAAATGGCTCGTCAGGAAGGACAGGGTATCTGATTTCAATAGTGACACAGGAATTATTGGGAGCAGTGATGGTGTTGAGTACGTTCTCGATGGCCGAGATGGTAACCCCTTTCCATAGAGGCACGTTCCACAGAGCGATACTCAACACGTTTATTGTCCTAGGCCCATTTTGGGCAATGAAGTGGGCGGATGGCAATCTTAAGGCTTCATCTAATATGGATAACCCTCATAGATTATACCTTGTCGCTCCGCTCAACTTGGAGTAGACTTAAAGGTGAAGTGACTCGACTGACTCCTCCGTTAAGAGAGATTTCTCTGAGCCACTATATTGATGAAGGATACCGCCGCAGACGCGCCAGCCTGCTGCTATATCCATGCTAAGCTAACCCAGCTTGCATTTAAGTGTTAAGATTTGAAGAAGCTTTGGAGCTATTTCTTCGCCCTAGTCACGCCACTGCCATATCTGGGATGCTCTTCCTTTTGATCTCTTTGGTCACATTAGAGTTGCTCTTGCACTGCTTAGAATACTATTCTATTAGCAGAAGTATGCTGAGCCTCCGTGAGGACTCACCTATAGCTGGCTTTATTACTAGGGATATGTCCTTTCTTTGTACTAGCAAGGTTCACCAAGGAATACCGGATCGTCATTTGGTTTTGTATTGATTTTTTCTTCTCTTTTTCTTTTCGTGGCATTATGACACAGGACAATCAGCACACTCAAACTCTCAGGATTCGCCGGCCTACGTAAGGTTCCCTTAGGTAGTTTCTGGTGCCATATTGGCGCTAGCTGGCCTTCGTTACGGAAGGTTCACTCTCTTTCCTACTTCAGGGGTCTTTGCATTCAGTCCCGCCAAATTGCGCTTTGTTTGTTAAACTTGCTCGGTACGACTAAGTCACAGACCGAAATAGGCAATATATTATTCTTAAATCTCACCATGACTTGACATATGATTCGATACTATTGAGACTACTCCAGTTGTGACATGATATGTTGGTGCTGTTATTGGCAAGTCCTTCCGGGCAATTGAAAATATAGGAAGGGGTAGATGTAGTAGAAGAAAGTCTCATTGTGTATTTCCCCCCTTAGGTAGTCTTTATAATTGGCTCGTATGTATACCTGATGTAGAAATGACACTGTGGTTTGGCTAACTTAATTCAAGTTTGTACCTAAGATGTCTTGAAATACTGGATTGATCACATTATCAATTACACAAAAGGCAAGAAGTTTGAGTTCTTGAGAAAGTTTAGATTTAAGATATAAGATCATCTTCTACTAGTAGGTAAACGATTCCGCAACTAATTTAACTCGCTTTTTAAGAGCGAGTTTGCTAACAATTTCACGAGTTTCGTCCATCATGCTTGGAGGACCAGACACAACAACCGCGAAATCTCCGTGTTGACTTTGTAGAATATATTGGAGGTCTAAACGTTGTCCCACTGAAACCTCCATGTTGAAATTGTGTGTTAAAGATTTCATCGAGTCGACAAGTGTTTGGGTACGAGAGCCCCAGTACAAATATGTGTTACCGGGATGGGCGCGCATATAAGGGAAGACAGAAGTGACGCCAACGCCGCCTGCGATGCAGACAAGGGTTGGATAATCCGAGAGATCTTCATGGGTGCCGTATGTACCCTCAATCAAAACCGGAAGCTGAGTTTTATAACGTAGTGCCTTAGTCCCACCATCTAAAATACGCAAATAGAACACCATGCCCGTTTCGACGTTGTGATCGAAGCTCCGCACCGCTGATTGCGTCGGCTTCTTAACATCCAATTCTGCGTCTTTGGCCGGTGAGATATTCTCTTCGTTCAAGGATGTACCACTCTGTTCAATTACCGAGCTTGCGATACTAAAAGGATGGTTCTCCCAGAATCGCCAGTCTAAGAAGTAGAGATAGACATGGCCGGTCCCAACGACGCCCTTGACGTCAATCCTGACGTAGTCACTGTCAATAACAGTAATATTCGCAGTCCGAACCCCATTGCGAAGAACATGTAGCAAGCGGATAAGCCTGTCGAACCCCCAAACCGCAAATACAACATATAGCCAAGTTTCGTAGCCCCAGTCGTGTTCATAAAGGTGGATGATGTGATACCACGAGCCCAGGAAGACAAGAATCGCGGCCACTATGTGGATCCCGAGGAAGAGCTCGTAGCTGCGCTGGCGCAGCAGGGGAATGGAAAGGGGTAGGACGAGCGAGGCCGCGATCGTCGCAATGCAACCCCACCACCAATACGGCAGAGCCTGATCTTCCGCAAGTCTGCCTTCCCGGATCCAGGAGCGGAGAAAGAGGAGAGAGTGTAGGATAGCTTCGAGGATGGCGATACGCGCTACCCACCGGTGCAGGAGGATGAAGGTTGAGTGTTGCCAGTTGGTTAGCCACAGGAGCACGTTGTTTCGCGAAGAATAAAGGACCAGGAGGGCGAAGTTGGCGAAGGATAGGATGCCCAGACGATTGGCTAGGTCGCCCATTATTTCGTCGGGACCATCGTTCCACCCGTAGCCGAAGGTATCTGGATGAGTGGCATACTTGAACGCCGACAGGAATATGTTCAGTAGGATCAGGTACCCTATGAAAAGCGCTTGGCCTCTCGTCGGCGGGTCACCGACGACAGCAGCAACGGGAGAGTTACGCCACGGCCGAAGAAGCGAGGGGTAGATGAAACGGCCGTTGAGCGCGCTTACCCATCGTCTTGGAAAGGGGAGGAAGCGCAAGAGCGAGAAGCCGACGGGGATGACGACGCCAGATAGGAGGACAACGAGACCGAAACGTTGATGTTGAATCTCAACATCTTGGTTAACGTCGAGAGAGACGGATAGAGAGTGATAGAGCGTTTCATCGACGAGGCATGTTTGGTTCAGTGCCTGTCCGCTCGAGCAAGTAATGTTCGGCCGCGAGGACACCAAAGCAAGCGCCGCGCCGTACGAAAGGGACGGCGGGGGATCTAATTGCATGTCCCCGAGCACGTATGACCGCCACCACTTCTCGATCTCCCAGAGAAGCTCGCCGTCGCATTTCTCGTGGATGCACCAGGCTACCGACGTGAGGAACGGCTCGGACTCGGCAAGACAGGTCGGTGACGGCGTCGCGCTCATGTTCTGAGGAACTGTCCCATCCTCGCTGCCACCATCGAAAGAGCCCGCGTCGGCGCACACAAGCGGGTTGTATCCGAAGGCGTACTGGCATGCGTAGGCGCAGACGGGATTGTATATCTCGATTCCGTATCCGATCAAGCCGTGCCTACTAGCGCTCGCTAGGGGTGTTAGAAGCGGCAGCAACGCCGGAGACAGGCGCATTGTGGGATGCTCCTTAGAAGAAAGGCAGTGCTGCTGCTGGATGCCAAGGAGGTTGTCCGAATACTCGACGTTTACCGGGGATTCAGGAGAAGATAACCCCTCCCGGAAAAAAGCATGCGTACCTGATACGACATGATGTAGCGTACGTTGATGCAGACCGAGGAGCACTCTTCTTATAAGGTCTTGCGCGACATTTCACCGTGGAATCACTTACCCTACAAGGTTCTTTTTTTTTTTTTTTTTTTTTTTTTTTTCTGAACATGCGCCGAGATCGCAATTGCTGAAACTACCTTAAACCTCGTCAACAGGGGGGGATGGGGGGCGCGGCTTAGCCTAGAAGAGTATAATAGGTAAAATAGCTGCGTATGTTATACATTAGAACCATACACTATCTGTTCGCTCTATTCTGTTTAAATCTACCTAGGTAGTTACGCCCTTAGAAACAAGCGATACTGTTTTTTTGTAATTTGTGGTGGGTTGTAAAGACGAAGGCCAAATATTGGTCAACCTTGACCGTCAAGCTATCATCATACTCATATCCTATTATAGTATAAGAGGTTACGTTGGAGGCTTAGATATATTCAAACGGATAGTTGTTGTGTTAGACAGCTGGGTTTGACTCAGTATAGCTCTTACTCGGGACCCTGGTGAAAGCCTTCAACTAACTTGTACTTCTTTTGGAGCTGTGTCTACCTAGGCACAAAGCCCAGCTGGACGCTTTAATGCCTACCTTAGGGAGGTTACGTAATAGCTCCTAGTATTTTATGCGAAATGTTTAGGTCACTCCACTACAGGTCCCGACGGTGAAGGTTGAATAGAAGAAGTAAACGATACCATCACAACTGCTAATTTATGACAATCGCATATGGACCCACATACCCGGCCCCGGAGCTTAGCCCCACATCGCGAGCGCCCGTGCCGTAAGCTTCCGTAGTCCGATTATATAGTGGGACCGGATGACCTGAAGTATCTGATTCCTTAAACTGAAGTTGCTAAGAACCTGCACTGATAAGAAATACTCTAGAGACAATGTTATAACTTTGAATAATGCTACTCTGAGCAGGTAATTAAATATATTTTCCGAACTACTGCATCTTAAACTTGAAACTTCAAAGACAATGATCCGGGTTGCCGGATGGGTTTCCCCACCACGTTGGAAACGGATGAGGCGTCCCGCTGGCCCCGAACACCGCGAAAGACAGGATAAAAATTACCAGCTGGGATCCCCCGTCTAAAGCCGCCCCGATGAGGTAATTATACTTGTTATAAATCCCCGGTAGCCGACGTCTCAACCAGAGCTGGGAAAAGACGCCAACCGCGATGGACGACCACATCCACGACGTGTTTCCGTAGTAGTTAAGTCCGCTGTAGGCGACGATAACCGCCGTGTTGATAGGCCATTCCTTTAGACGGGGGATTACTTTGATCAGGGCCCAGTGGAATGCCGGTATGGCGAGACCGATAATGATGCCGAGGGGAACGATAAGGTAGCGTCCTTCCGCTCCGTACATCTGCTTCGCCAGCGCCCACGTTACCGCCTGCGAGTTGAAGCTTTGGACGACCGAGCCGCTCCAGACGCTGTTCCCCTGCGGGTCGAGGAGGATTTCCCGCTGGCTGTTGACGATGATGGTCATGACGGCGTAGTTCAAGCCCGCCCCGAGGAGGGTGCCGTAGATCTGGGTGAAAAACATAATACGGTGGGGCACTTTCGTGTACTGTCCGACCTTGAGCCAGTTGGCCAAATTTACAGCAAGAAGAATGACCTGGTGCGACCAGCTGGCGAAGTATAAGTTGGCCAAGGGAAGCCCGGGGTGCACAGCACCAGCGACCATTTTGGAGATCGCGTTGGTTGCCACTCCGGTTCCGTACAACCCGTAGAGAACGCAGGAGAATGGCGCGATAAAAGACCCTAGAATAAGGGCTATGATATACCCCCATACCGGCAGTGTCGTCTCGCCTATGATGTTCACAGCTAATCCAGCGAAAAAGCAGAGCGCGAAAAGTACCAGATACCACCATTGCGGGACTTCCTTGTATTTTAACATCGCTTGGTAGTGTATATCGGGTTGAGTCCTGCTACGCGCCTGCTTCCACGCAGTAACCATGTCTTTGCCGAAGAATATGAGAACGTGGGTTATCAGCGCGCCTATCGCGACGTTCTGGGTAAAGTACCCCCATACGGTGCTCGACGTCAGGTACGGCAGACCGACCTCGTCTAGCTTGTCTTCGTCCACAACACCGCGCTCGTTCAGGATCGTCGTTGGATGGAATACGGTGCCATTTTCTGAGAAGAGGGCTGTCGACATGAAAGGAAAACTCTTCGCGTTCCACGTGTTGCTATAATACAGCCCGGGCAGTGCGCAGTACAAGATGAAATATCCGATCCAGGAATTGAGCTGCTGCTTGAGAGGTAGTGATAAAAACTGACTCTGAATATACTGCCAGTCCAGAGAGAAGTTCAAGAGTCC
This sequence comes from Daldinia bambusicola, assembly GCA_022478815.1. Taxonomy (NCBI): domain Eukaryota; kingdom Fungi; phylum Ascomycota; class Sordariomycetes; order Xylariales; family Hypoxylaceae; genus Daldinia; species Daldinia bambusicola. Next base: position 14,866 of record MU284210.1, read on the forward strand.
AAGACCTTCGTTGGAAGAGGCTCCTCCGAATATCGTGGAAAATATGGTACGGGTCGCCTGAGGAGCGCCCAATGACGCTAGGCAAAAGATGGAGATTCCGCTGAACCACGGTATGATGTACGCCGGAAAGATTTCCCAGACGGCGGCAAAAGCAAGAGCCCAGCCGAATTTGATGAGGCGACCGCGGTTAGCAATCCGATCGAAATGGAGATTCTGGAAGAGGACTACTTGCGGCAGCGTCAACCAGTATACCATCTCCGCAGGGTAGACGATAAGCGGTCGCAGCACGCCGGCCAGTACGAATCCACAGAGCGACATGGAGAAGGTAGCCAGGACCGCGGTAGAAGCAGAGACGGCTTTGTCATAGAACAATCGCTCCACGGCGTAAACTTCGACGCCGGATAACCCATTGTTACCAGACGAGGCGATAAGCGACGCTACCACGTGCTCCTTGATCCCGAACGGCTGGCCGAAATTGAGGAATCCGAGTACTTGCTGTACCCACTTTGACTTGAACCGTTCCGGGCGTGGGGTTGCGAGGGCCCAAGCTTCGCCGAAAATGAAGACCAGGACTAGGTACCAAGTATGAGCGGAAAGAAATCAATAACCCATTTTTTTTTTTAAAAAAAAGGAGGACATACGTTGGATGAAAACGGCCGAAACTTGTACTATGAACGGCTTGAAGATATAAAGCATAGTAATAACACTTGAGAGGGCCGTGAAGATGGTTCCCAAGACGATGGAGCGGAACGTCAATGCCGGGTCGCCGTCATCGCGAAGCGATATCAGGAATTTCGATACGTCGAAGCCTAATCTCAAGAGTTAATCTCGAAGCTCGCCGAAAAGAAAAGGGTCAAGTTTATGGACTAGTTACCGGTTCGAATCACGGGATGTCCCTTCACGTACTCGGTATCGTCGTCATGCTGAGTTTCTTCGGTGCTGTCCTCCCCACTCGCCTCTCGCTGCAAGGTGACCGTCGACTTATCGCCGCTCGGCGCGACGGGCGCTTCCGTCACCGTCGCCTTCTTGTGGGATTTTCCAGTGTCGGAAACATCTTCCGGGGCCGGTGTTGTTGTTTCGATGAGCCCCGGCATTTTCTAGGTATTCTAGAAAGCTTGGATCAGATTAATAGGTGCTATCAGATGGCGGGGTGGTCAAGTATCCCCACGTAACATCCCGCCGACGCATACGCATTTAGATAAAGCGAAGTAGGGACAACAGAGGGAGAATGATGAAAAAAAAAGCTTGCTCCGGTATATCTCGAACCTCTTTATCTCAGCTGGCATGCGTTGAAACAGAGCCAGAGCGGCAAACGACAGGATGGTGTGATGCTAAATCCGAATGGCGCCCAATAGCGTTTCTACCGGGATTACCACGAACACCTGCCTGTTGGGGAAATTTTTATCGGAGACAAGATTTTGTGAGTGGGCCGGAAAGAAGGGCGAGTCTGGGTTGCGATTTAACAATCGTGGTGTGGTGTCTTAGTTCTAGACATGGCATCAGTATCCCAGGCGATGTCGTGACTGGCTTGTACGCTCTAGATAAAGCGGCCCGAGTTCTATGTACAAACGGCGGAGACTTGTCAAACTTCTTTCGTTGTTTCATATCAGGTTAGGCACTATCACAGGCCGAATATTCCATAATCGTTAGTAAAGTTTAACCATTTCACAGGAGATATCGCTAGCTCGTTTGATTCGCCAGTTAATAAAGGTAAGGGCGTTGTGTGGCGCAGAATTTGAACCCGAGTTCCGGTCTATATCCTCTTGCTTTTTATTCCGTAGGGTCTTGCCAAGACGGGATGGAGCCCGGGCCTTGTTCGGCTGTGTCACTACTTGTATGATTCTGCGATTAGATCTCCGAGCGTCGAGGTAGTTCCGTTCCTGTAACATATTCTAGCATGCGTTCATCGAGGACTGCTTATTTGAGATCCGAGTCCATAACTAACCAACAGCTGGATAATGGCTCTGTCCTTCTTGTCCTTCAACGAGAGCGCTAGATTTTCGAATGGTATATCATGGTCGCTTATTTCAATGCCTGAAGCAAGCAATGCGCTAACTACGCGTGCTTGTCGTCTGCCTGCCGCCCTTACCAATAATCTGCTGCCGACGAGAGCCCAGGGCTCGTCTCTAACCCCCCGGTTCAAAAGTAGCTCGGCCATGGCCTCATGTCCTCCTTTTATAGCTAAAGCTAAGGGACTGTTGGGGAACTTAGGGACATTAGCACTAGCACCCTTGCGTAAAAGTAGTTGGACTATGTCCGCATATCCTTGGCCTATTGCAAGAAGCAGCGGGCTTGTGGAACAGTGACACCCTTCAACATTAGCCCCCTTCTCAAGTAACAGCTGCACAAGTCCTATCCTCCCCCTAATAACTGCGTCTTGCAGCGGACTCATGTACTTTTCATCACCTTCTATATTCGCGCCGTTTTGAAAAAGTAACTGGATAAGCCCCTTGTGATCCCTTAAAACCGCCTCTCGTAATGGGCTGCGGTATCCTTTATTTCCCTCGATATTCGCTCCTTTCTCAATAAAGAATTGGACAAGTTTCATATCTCCAAGAAGTACTGCTTCTTGTAACGGGCTCCGGTATTGGCGGTTCCCGTTTACGTCAAGGCCCTTATCGAGAAGTAATTGAATAAAGCCTATATTCAACCCCTTTCTAGTTGCCGTTACCAAAAGTGGTTCTTTGTCAGGAAACTCAAGCGTTAAAACTTGATCTATCACTTTCCTAGCAGCGAATTCATGTCCCCCGTTCAGGGCAAGTTGAAGCAATTCGAAGTCGGGAACTATCTTTTCCGACGCGAGAAAAGCTTCAAATAAAAGCATACTTCCACTCTCAAGGACATAGTATAGGACGCCCTTTCCAGGTAAAAACTTAAATGACGAGTTAAATAACCCCTTACATCTCCCTTTGCCACATTCCTTAGTAACTTGATATTTCGATGTTATACTCTGCATCTGCATTTTTAGTAGTACTTTAATAGCCTCATTACTCCCTCTAGCTAGTGCAGCAAATATTGGGGTGCCGTACCGGGTGCTTTCTGCAGCAAAGGGGGAGTGACCAGTAGCATGCGTTTGAATGAGATGGGGAAGATTCAGGCTTGCAAGTATATACAGGAGACTTGCTTCTGGGGGAAAGGGTTCAAGAATAGAAGGTAGTATAGGGCTTGATGCTACTTCCACTCCAGAGGGTAAAAACGACTCTGGTTCCCACCGCATTCTTTTGTTGTTGCATTCTATCCACAATCCGACTGGGAATTTCGATATGAACTCCCTTTGCGTTACTCCACTTTGTTCTGCTCTTTCTGTATGAATAAGAATGTTTTCAGTAGCGTAATTAAGCAGCGGAAAATGCACGTCGATGAGGAAATGTCCTCCAACGAACATATAACGCATGTAGGCAAGGCAGCACTGTTTTAATCTGTCGTGTCCGAAACCATGAGGATTAGAAGCTTGCTCGGGCCAAAGTTTTTGCAGTCCTTTCTGTTTGAGGAGGAAATCACGAACTGACTCGTGGATGAACTGAACCGTTGCAAAACGCTGGGAAATTTCAGCCAAACCTTTCGAACAGTCGATGATATACTTCCTCATGTCTTCAGGGGAAATGGTATCTTCCTCATGGCAAACAGCCAAACTCTCGTCCTCGATCCCTGAGATTATGGCAAAATATAATTCCTCCAGTCGCATAGGACGAGTAGCGAAGAGTATCCATTGGATGCAGAGGAGTAGCCCGTCCTTATTATGATTGTCACGTGTCAATGCTTCTTTAAACAGGTCGTGTAGGTCGCTGGGGATTTCTTGGAGCCGGCGTTCAAGAGTGTGCTTGCGTCCGCGGTCGTATTCTTTGTTTAGAATATCTACAACGAGAACCACCCACATGAAAACCCCCGAAGCCTTTTCTTGGACATCGGAACGAATCCTATCTGCGAAGCTGTCTTCTCCAATACGGAGTTCGTCTTTCAGATATTTGTTTATGTCTTGCCCGTGCTCGTGCCGGCATTCTAGTGTTAAAATAAGCCCTTTTGGGATCGTAATATGGGGGTAATGCCTACTTGCAAAGCAAATATGTAATCGAGTTCGACTGAGAGATGCTCGTCGGCCGATGTTCCGTAAAAAATACAACATGTCTCGGATTTGCTGCTCTTCGCATTCATCTAACCCGTCGATGAAGCAAATGATAACGACTTTCTTCATTGCAAGCACCGTGTTCTCGAATAGAGTCTTCAGCATCGAGATGCCCCACGGAATTGTCAAATCAAAGCCGTCTAAGTTGCCATGGAGAGCCGGATCCTGCGTGAGTAACTGGAATAAAAGTGATCGGTAAAGGCCATTGACAGATTTCTCCAGTGTTTCCCCCCTCGCATTGAAGAAAAAGGAAATGACTCTATTCCCCCGCTCTTTCAGTGGCTGATACACATGTGATATTGTTGATTTCATCAAGGTCGACTTGCCAGCCCCGGGTTTACCTTTAATCCATAAAAAGCCCTCATGTTCGCCGAACTTTCCGACGTTAAGCCAATCTATAAACTCTTGGGTTTCCAAGAGCCACTCATACGTTTTTGTGTGTGCCCTTTTGATATTATTCCGGCGCTCATCCATCTGTACGAACCTAAGCGATTCGAGTGCTTTACGCCGATGCTCAAGCGCGGCTTTGGCCCCATCTGTACTCTTCTGATGAAAAGATGAACTTATATTAATATTGTTAGCGTAGAAGCGTACCACTAAGCTCGTAATTAGTTTATATTTATGAGGCAGGTATTTTTGGTGGTGGTGAAATACCATTGAAGTCCCCGCCGTTGTGAAAGCTTCCATTGATGTTTTGGACTCCTTCCCCAGAATGCTGTATTCTTGTTGGCGGCGAAATACTATTGGAGTCCCCGCTATTGTGAAAACTTACACTGGTATTTTGGACTCCCTCCCCGAGATGCCGAGGGAGTTCCCGTATCTTTTGGAACCTTGGAGTATTTCCATAGTTTTCATAGTAGTAGTTGGGTGTTTCATGATCCATTCCATTCGTTCAATATCCAAATAGGATATAAGGAATGTTATTGAGCATACAAAATTTGCATCTTAAATCCCTAGTATGTGGTAAGCCTACTGCTTTGCTAAAATTCGGCGTGTATGTCAGTTATCAGCCTCTAAATACTTAAAGGGGTGTTGGCCTTAAGATAAGCAACGCAACGCTGCTTACCGTGAATTCCATCCCAATGAGGCGAGGTCGTGGCTTTGCCCTAGTGCCTATACCCTTTACATAGGTATCCATCTACTCATCAAGCGGCACCTAGAAGTTTTGGCTGATATATATGGTTGCATTGCAGAAATGAAGGACGAATAGGAGTTCATCTCAGTCAGAATTCTCGCTTTTCAGGATCCACAGAAGCCGGCCCGCAGCATAGCAAAAGCAGGCTCGCGACAACCAAATTGTTTTGCATGTAGACATAATGTATTATCAAGTATAAAATAAGCGCTTTCGGTATAACGAGCTCCTAGGTATCACTGGATGTGTCTACACACTCTTAGACTCTTCGCTGGGGTTTCCTATACATAGCTTTAAGACCTTCATTCAGTCGATTGAGCAATGGAGGAACTACGGCCTGACGATTACTGTATCATATGGATCGCACCATTGGAGATTGAGGCTCAAGCAGCTTTACATATGCTAGACAATAGGCATAACGGCAAGTTTCCGATGGCCCGCGGCGACGACTATGTATTTAAAGCCGGCGACATGTGTGGACATAATGTCGTAATTGCAACTCTGCCGGCTGGCCAGGAGTACGGGACGGGTTCAGCTGCTGCCCTTGCCAGTCAAGCAAAAAGATTCTTCCCTAACTTCTGGTTTGGTCTCTTAGTAGGCGTGGTGAGTCGAAGAAGCAGCTAAAAAGTCAACCCTCCTGTCCCAGAGCTGGATCCGGAGTTGCCTTTACTACAGTTCTAGAAGCGAATATATTAACTCTGTCGTCGGCAGGCCGCCGGTATTCCTGACCTTCAACGAGACCCACAACTTGACATTAGACTAGGCGATGTTCTGGTTAGCATCCCTGATATGGACCGTTCAGGCACTATAGCATATGACTTAGGAAAAGACATAGGGGATGATATGCTTCAGCTTCTCCGGCAGGGCCATATCCTTGCTCAGACCGAGCCTATTGTGAGGTCCGCTATTGGAAGTATTAAGTTGGACTCACCACATGAAGCCAAACTATTTCTTTCATATTACGAGAATATGAAGGACAAGCGACATGCGAACGGGACGTTTACGGATCCTGGACAAGATTGTGACGAGTTCTATGAAATAGGGGCCGACGGCAACGAACATATCGTAGAAAGACCGAAACGGGCTGATTCAGAGCGCACTAGAGTGTGGTATGGCCCAATAGGGTCAGGCGAGAAACTCATGAGAAATGCTTCGAAGAGAGACATGTTGAGAGACAAATACGGGATTATCGGCCTAGAGATGGAGGCAGCAGGGATTATGAATCGTATTCCTGTTGGCATTATCAGGGGCGCGTGCGACTACGCAGATGAACATAAGAACAAGGCATGGCAACCATATGCTGCTGCAATGGCCGCAGCATATGCCAAAGCAGTCTTAGCCCAAATATCACCAGGACAGACCCCAAATCGATCAATACCACCAAGTCAGAGTAAGATATGGTTTTATTTTGCCTACCTACTCGAATACACCAAGATGGTTCGTTGCTAATCTTCCTAATAGATCGATATGGACAAGACCGCAATTATAAATATAATTTGTCGGCATTTAATAGTAATTCGGCAAGGAGTGCGAATGGCGACCCTGATAACACGACTGATGATGAATCCGAAAGGGAAATCATTATCTTTAAAGGTCGGGGGAACCAGAATATAGGCTCTGGAAATATCTCTATCGGCGGTGGACAGTACTTTTCTTGACTTAGGTATTCCCTTCCCTTGGAAAGATAGAAGTAAATCCTGTTGAATAGTTTGAGGAATGGCTGAACTGTAGATTTTGTTTCTACACTCTGACAGGTTATGGTCGTGATGGATGTCATATACATTAGGTACCTATGAGTGTCGGGGCCGTAAATGCAGTATATTGGGCTAAACTACCTAGTAATACCTGGCCTTCTTTCCTCTTACGAGGGAGATGACTACCCTTTATATAGATTGTAGTGCCCCATACTAATATGTATCTACCTCTGCTATGCCCACGTCCTCGATAAACATCTAAGCCGACAAAGATGTTGCATACTTTCTAAACAATATTTTTAATTATTACCACCTGTGTGATATATCACACGGATAAAGAAAAACTGGCGCCATTCGTGCCTCAGGTTACGGGCATGTCGTAAGTGTCTGGAGCGAATATACTCCGAGCACTATATCTCGGCGTCACGGATCTCCGATCGCACCGGTATAAAACGTACAAAGTCGCACCTTAACTAAAAATACAACGTTGAAGCATTCTAGATTCTATTAAGGGATACTCTCAATAACCTAGTGCAGCTTGCAACTCTTCCAACATGGCCATTACAGTCGGAATCGCCGGTATCACAGGCAAATTCGCCCGCGAACTCGCATCGGCACTGCTCAAATACCCCGGCGTCGCGATCAAGGGATACTGTCGGGACCCCAGCAAAGTCCCCGAGTCGCTATCTTCCAAAGTGTCGCTTACCAAGGGCGATGCCTTCGACACCTCCGCGATCCGTTCCTTCGTTGCTGGGTGCGACGTGGTCGTGTGCTGCTACCTCGGCGACGGCAAGCTGATGGTTGACGGGCAGAAAGCGCTCGTCGACGCCTGCGCCGCGGAGGGCGTCCCGCGCTACGTGGCTTCGGACTGGTCGCTGGACTACACCAAGCTCGAGCTCGGAGAGCTGTTCCCCAAGGACCCGATGATCCACGTCAAGGCGTATCTCGACGCGCACGATAAGGTCAAGGGCGTGCACATCCTTGTAGGCATGTTCACGGAGGTATTCTTTAGTCCGATGTTCGGTACCTTCGACGCTGGCTCCACTACCTTCAAGTTCTGGGGCACGGGCGAGGAGGTTTGGGAGGCTACTACTTACCGGAATGCGGCGGAGTACACCGCAGCGGTATGCGTTGATAAGGACGCCGTCGGTGTTAAAAAATGTAAGTCATGTAAAGTAACTAGCTCAGATCAAAGGTTGACAAGTTTCACAGTTGTGGGTGGACGAGCAACAACTCGCGAGATTGCTGAATCGTTCGAGAAAGTCTACGGGGTGAAGCCCGGCCTCGAAAGTCAAGGCTCGGTAGATGATCTTTACAAGCACATGCACGAACTAAGGAAGAAGGACCCTCAAAATATTTACTCGTACATGTTCTTGTAAGTGATATGGACTTCGCTATCCGCTTCCTTGCATTGAAGGGCTAACGCATCTATACAGGTTCTTCCAATACTATGCGATGAACGGACAGACGCTTTTGGGTCCCGAGAATGACAACGGCAAATATCCCCGAGTCAAGCCCGTAACTTGGGAAGACTACCTGAGATCGGTTCCGAAGGATCAACTGTTGGGTGCTTTTTCTAAGGTCGGGAACGTTTGAGATGGTGCGACGGGTCAAAAGCTAAATAGGATGACATGTATCTTATTCAAACATAATGTAGAAGCTCTCCTCGCGTGTTCTAATTCTGGTGATTATCTTTCTCCTCTTAACACGACCGCCGTAATATACATGAATTATGTAAAGGAAAACTGTTTACCTAGTGTTAAGGTGAGTTACTTTCTTCTTCTTAGCATGCCCTTTCAGGTAGACTATGAAGTGCCTGAAGTTGGCTATGGAAATCTGGGGAAATACCACTATTGATTAATAGAAATAAAAGAAGACAGCAAAGTGTGCATTATAAAAGCTTCATAGATAACTGTGATAACTAATAGCGCTCTTTCATAACTGAGAGAAGAAGCTCAACATTGATGCACAGTACTATTCATATACATAATAGATATCCAATGATCATTTTACACTGAAACCAAAAACTATATGTACTATTACAGACATGACCTCCCAATAATATGCAGAATAACTCAAATGCATTAAGTGCCTAGCGAGTCTTGAATTGGCTTTCTGTCTCCAACCACGTCCCAAAGTCCTTAAGATCAGGGTTCATCTTCCTCAGGGACGCGATGTCAGCCCCGTAGCCGACATTGCGGAACCACCTGAACATGTAGCCCAGCTCCTTCGACATCCAGTTGATGAGCGCGGCGACGAAATGGTACGTGGTGGGCAGCTCATCGCCAGTCTTCTGCTTAAAGACGGCGGCGAACTCGTCGTACGTCAGCTCGTCCCCGGCGAGGCTCAGCTTCTTGCCATTCCACTCGTCCGGGTTCCGGAGGGCCTCGGCGGCGAAGAACCCGATGTCGCTCGTCGCGACGAGCTGCAGCTTCTGGTCCGGCCGCAGGCCGATCTTCCAGCTCGTGGTGAACACCTTGCCGAAGAAGCCCGGCGCCAGGTTCTCGAAGAAGGCGACCGGCCGCAGGATCGTCCAGCCCATCTGCCCGGCCCGCGTCTGCTCCTGCAGGTGCGCCTCGATGTTGTGCTTGCTGATGAAGTGCGGCACGTCCGTCGGGTCGTTGTCCGACTTGGCGCCGCCGCGGTCAACCGACGAGTACACCATGTGCTTCACGCCGTTCTTGAGCGCCGCATCGACTAAAGCCTTGCCTTGGACTTCTTCCCCTCGGGAATTTGCACCGCCGCCCATAGCTGCCTATTCCAATGTTAGCATATCGGCGTATTTTTTTCCGCACTGCACTTTCCCGGAGGCTTACCTGCACGCTGAAGACTCCCCATATCGGTGTCTTGGTTACCTCCTTGGCCTTTTTGAAGATGTTTTCGGCTGCGTTCATATCGCCCGTCACCAACTTAATCTTGGGGGACTTCTGGGCCAGCCGTTGAGCAGATGCCGACTGGGCATCTCGCGTAAGAGCAAGGATCTCAAAGTCGGCATTTGCTTTTAGGAGCGCGCTCACAACAGCGCCTCCCTGTTTGCCTGTAGCTCCGGTGATGAGAACTGCACGTGATGCCATGATGGTAGTAACAGGTATGCAAGAGGAGAGGATGTAGGCAAACTAAATTACTATTATAGGTAATAAAATACAAATGATATGGGAAGTTGGAATAAGGTACATTGTTCGTGCGTAACAACTATTAAATAAAACCATTTTGGGGCGAGATGTTCGACGTCAATATGATATTAACCTTGAGCAATTCGCGAGACGATGAAGCAATGATGGTTGATCTCGGGGCTTGACGGCACCGGCCGAGGCCAATACCCCTGACCGGAGGGCATAGCGACCGATTAAAGACACACCCGTGCGTGTTCTATTTTCTCCCCCGACTCTAGCGTCTCCATACTACGCTAAATATCGTCGATTTCTCGGGGCTGGTTGGGGCCGATGATCAAGTCTAAAATCCTACCATCGCCCCCCTTGGTCAACGAGATCTAATAAATAAAACATTTATAATCCAAAAAAAGCTGACAAAACGACTTTGAAGTTGTCGCATGATTTTTATAATTCCGTTCCTTTCCAAGGATCATATTAGGAATCACCTTGCCAGAAAATTCTCACTGGCCTAATAATTGCGGATTACCGATTCGTACGATCCAGCACAAAGGATTATCATTCAGCTCGATGGTATTGGAGATCGCACGCTTTAGTTGCACACTAACTAGCTTGTAAGCCACTGATGTTACATGGCTGCAAAGTTCCCTGGACCCAAGGTCGCTGTCCTACAGTAACGACCATAATCCCCCGTCAACTGTCTGCATCATAAAGTCGTCAATATCCTTCATATCGTCGATACCAAACCCGACATCGCCCATGCTATCATTAAAATAGCCAGAAGGGTAGATCGCGTCAGAATCGGCGTTCAGACCACCAGTGCTATAGGTTGGTGCTTTGGAGGTAGGATCAAAAGCCTGAGATCCCACGTCCCAGTTGATAATATTAGGTTGCGCCATGGATTGTAGCTCAGTCACCAAATTTGGGTTATTTGGATCTGCTTGTGTATCATAACTGTTCGTCAAGGGATCTTGGTATCCTGGTTGTGGTCGGACAGGTGTATGGATTCTTGAATGCGGAGGTGACGGAGATGCTGGTGGAGTTTGTGTTCCAAGCACATCATGAACAAGCTCGGCACTTCCGTCATCACAACCACCATTACTGTTAATACAGATCGTCTTCTTCTGCTGGTACCACGTCTTAAGCTTCTTAAATGCAACTATGAATGGTCGTGACTGAGGGAAATACCCGTTCAAAGATAAGGCAGTGAGTCTTTGGATCATTGCTTCGAGCAGATCCGATGGAGAAGGAGGGTTATAATTGTTAGGGCCATTGACGCGAGAATGTGATAGATCCTCAGCGAAGTGGCCCAGCTTCAGTAAGCCAACTACCACACATAGATTCCAAATGAGGAATACGTTGGGAAGAGAACGGAGAAGGGTATCGTCTATTGAAAGGTAAATATTCAAAGCGCTGGCACCCGCACTGAGGCAATGGCAAAGCGCGTCGATATGTGTCGCGGTAAATACCGGCGGTGGCTGGTTTGGATTCTCATTGTCTTTAACCTTAAGCCAAGAGCGTATTTGGCGGCCATAAACTCGGACAGCAACCTGGTGAATGTAGAGCTCAGCTACTGATACGGCATGGTTTTTAAGGCCTTTGAAATGCCAAATGTCAGTGAAGTAATCTCAGATAATCAATAGTGCTGATGCAGTTACACTTACGAGGGTCTAGGTCTCCTGCTGGGGATAGTTTCCAGTCAGCTAGTCTCTGTCGGAAAATACCTAGTAGATGCTGTGTTCTGAAGTCATCGAAGGACTCGTCTGCGCATGAATACGATGCATTCAACGTCTTTGAAGCATCATCAAAAATCTCCTGGAGACCTACGAGACTGCATAGCCAATGGTCATCAGTCCACGAATTGCTTCCTCGCGTCAGAGCTTCCATACAAGCTCTATGCGATGATGAGAATATCAGTGGCTGGTGTCGCCGTAGAAGTGTTGCTGAACTGTAAAAATTCAACGTTAGTTATCTCGTGAACGGACAATGTAGGATATATGAGAACCGACCATGATGCGCCAAAATACACGGCTAGTAAAGTTCTATACGCCTCCTTTTCTTTTTCACTGTTCCCCTTTTCATTGGACCTGAGTATTGTTTCTAAGCTCAGATCGTGAGACATAACCACAGCGCTGTAAACATGCTGAGGCAGCGCGAACGCCTTGATATGGGGAGGCTGTATGTAGTATTGTGAGAAGAGGACTAGAGACTGGAGTAAGTCGAGAGATTTTGAGCCCTGGATGAAGACCTCCTGGGCTAGAATGCTGTTTAGCTGCGCTAGTAGAGGATGCACGATAGACGGTTTGGCAGAAGTGCTAGCTATGGTGATTATGGTTAAGAATAATACAGGTTTCTTCGCTCTGATGGTATTTGCATTCTCTCCAGACGAGAAGTAGATGGAAGGCATCAATGGTCGCATATGAGTGTTCCAGTAATCGAAAAGCATAGACGCAGTATGAATATCTACCAAACCACGACTAACAACATCGCGGCTATCCGTACCACTGTCGTCGCCGGTAACAACTTCTGGGTGGCGATCCTGCCGTTCTATGAAAGGCGAAGCATCGTCACCCCTGGAACTAGAGTCTGGTGTCCTAGACCATTCTGCACCTTCTCTCGCTTGTTTAAGAGACTGCTGATACCGTTTCCTCTCAGCGTCTAATGCGCTAGTCAAAGCGTCAATCTTCTTCTCGAGTTCGCTGAACTTCTGGGAAGTTTTCACCCGCGCTTTTGGCGGACCTGGGTCTTGACAAGGGCGGGAAAATCTTATGCAGCTCTCACAATCTTTCGAACCGGGGACCGAAACGCATTTGACCTTCATGTTACGGCATGCAATGCATGCCCTGATTCTTTTATGGTTCTGCTCATATTCGTTTGCGAGAACTCTATCTTCGGATGAGGCGGGGGGTGCATCAATAATTGATCTGCTGCTACTAGCACCAGCCATGATCTCTTTGACGATAGTCCCGCCCTGGGGATTAGATTTAAGTATGTAGGGTAGAACTCAAAGAGAAACTTAGAAAAGAAATTTTGGAGTTAAAGACCACTGAGATTTCATGCTGCATCGAAGAGGGTTTTACATGATGTCGCTACCCCCATAAATGATAGCGGCACGCTGGGGTTTGAATATTGGAGGAGCAAATCCGATAGGCCATTTGAACTTTCAGGGTCTCCCCAGCAGCCCCAAGCCTGTTTACCTGTTCTAAATTTACCCCAAGCTAGGGATATCGTCCCCAGGTCGGAAACATTCATTCAGTATTGTCGTGACAGACCAAGACCGTACCGGCCTGGATTTTCTTTCATGCTTAATGATATAATGATGGTAAAGGGATAATTAAGATGGATTACAATAGTATTTGTAACAGCTACGTGATCCAGAATGTACGTAGTTGAAGACTTTGGTGAGGCTGTTTGTCTCTGGTACTTAATAGTATATAACCTAAGGTTAGGTAATTAATAGGTACGTTACGCGGCACGCTTCTGACTTAGGTACAGTATCTTATATATTATTAAAGGGGAACCACTCAATTGAATGAAAAGAGTTTCCTTAACACCAACGTTCCCTTATACTCAAGTTTGACTTCAAGAACAGATGTTACCTCGTACATGGATCTCAAGAGATCGCAGTCTCCTTGAATATCTAGTACACAAAAGCAATATTGTCATTCATGTTGAAAATGGTATAAGTGCCCGATGTTACCTACTTACACTATTTGCTTCGGCTCGCTTAATGGTTTATGCTATGACAACCTACCACATCTATTGAAATTACCTCAATGTTGCGATAGCATAGAGTAATACTGTATCCTTACAATGCATCGATACCTATTGCTGATCTATCTAAACTCCTTCGAAAGCTGGAGTCGCATTGAAACCCGGATCGTTTTGACGTTCGAGTCTCTTGCCATCGATGAATTTGTCTAGACGAGTACGGGAAGTATCTAGTAAGCTGATACCAATAACTAAGACTATTCGCCTTCAAACTCAATGACTGCCGAAGGAACACCAGATTGCTGGTCGCACTGAGTTCCGCGTAACATATGACCAACATAGTATAACGTGAATAGTGAAACACTGAGAAATTAACCCACCTTTGGGAGTTATCACTCGCTCCTACTATGGCATGAAGGGTAAATAAAACCCTGGTCACAAGTATCGCCCTAAAAGGTGGCTTATGGTGTCATGCAAAACTGATATCGATTGTGGATGGCAGCGCGTCTAACCCTTTCCAGCGGTACCTGACATGGTAGTTTTATTTATGCCTGGTACCATAGTAGGTCGAAGTTTACAAGTGCGATCCGATGCTAAATATAGCACTAAGCAACCCCTAGTTTCAAGTAGTATTCTAAGGCACAGCATTTAATAACATGGCAAAGACTTATACTATGATGGGCAATTGAGTTGAGAGTTTAACAATTAGAATAACTTAGGTACCTAGGAAGACTTACACCTTACAAAGTCTCGAAAGAGTCCCACCCCTACTCCACTTTTGGCTCATTGAAACATAATTGTATTGCCAATTGAATAAAAATGAATATAACATCTACCCCAGGCAAGTTTCTAATATTTCTACTTGTACGAATTAACGTCCAACATAGGCAGTGTACCTCAGCTGGTGTACCTCAGCTGGTGTACCTAGGTAACTCTAAGGTGCCTTGCTCAAAGTCTCTTTGATGAAGCCAATTTAGCGAGGTTTGCCAAGTGCTCCTTCGAAACCAAACAAGGCCTACGTCATCGTTAGACAGCACTCTCAAACGCTTACTTGGAAAGACTAAAAAATCAAGACATCGACTTGAAGATGGATTATATAAGATGACTAGCTTTCGTACATCTTTCTTTAAACCAGATTTAGCTCCTGACATTTCACATAGCGTGCTTCACAATTATACGAAACCAACATAACATAAAACAAATCAGTTGAAAACAAGTTCGCAACTATGCCCAAGTCGTTGAAAGTCGCTTTAAAGAACAATAGCGAATCCGACCAGGTCTACGCCTACATCACTGGCATAGCCCTCCAACATGGCGGAAAGCGCTGCTTCGTCAAAGCCGACGGAGAGAGCCTCTACTTCCCGCAGAACCCGCCCCGCATCGGCTCGCCGCTAACCGAGGACTGCACCATCCCGCTCGGAGCGCCCGGGTCCACGGTCACCGTCACGATCCCGCAGATGGCCGGCGGTCGGATATGGTTCTCGCGCGACGCGAAGCTCACCTTCCTGCTGAACCCGGGGCCGGGCCTGGTCGAGCCCAGCGTCCTGAACCCGAGCGACCGCAACGCCAACACGGACTTCGGCTTCGTCGAGTTCACCCTCAACGACGCCCAGCTCTACGCCAACATCAGCTACGTCGACTTCGTGCCCCGCCTGCCCTTGGGCATCGAGCTGCTGCAGGCGAGCGGCAACGTCCAGCGCGTCGCGGGCATGGCCCCCGACGGCGTCGACGGCGTCGCGGAGGCGTTGCGCGAGCAGGCGCAGAAGGACGGGCGGCCGTGGGACAAGCTGGTCGTCGCGCGCAAGGGGCGGGTTCTACGGGTGTTGAACGCGACGCACGGGGGGGCCGTGCGCGCGAGTTTCAGCGGGTACTACGAGCCGTACGTGGAGGAGGTATGGGCGCACTTCCTCGCAAAACAGAAAGAAGGCCACGTCCTGAAGATCGACACGCAGGCGGCGCCGGGCGTGCTAAGCGCGGAGTTCCTGGAGACCGGCGAGGTGGTGATCGGCGGGGAGAAGTTCGGCAAGCCGAGCACGGCGGACATCCTGGGGTGCAACAGCGGGCCGTTCGCGACGGGACCCTCGCCCACCCGCAACGCTATCATACCCCGGCTCGCGGCCGCGTTCGTGCGCTCCGCGCTGCTCGAGTCGCACCATCATCCGTCGCTGCCGCATACATTTTACCGGAGGGACCCGACGAATCACTATGCTCGAATCGTGCATGAGAACAATGTTGACAAGAAAGGATATGCTTTTGCGTATGATGATGTGCAGCCGAATGGGGGTGATGACCAGTCGGGGAAGGTCAATGCTGGCGATCCGGTGCTGTTTACAGTCACTGTTGGTGGCGCTCAGGTTTAACGCAATTTCATTGACCCCTAGCTTCGAAATGTCTTTCTAGCGTATTGCTTTTCAAGGTGTACTAGTTTTTTTTGTTTTTTCTTGTTTGCTTATGACCTGGTATCAGGGGCTTGTGGTATGGGTATGAGGGAATCGGATGAGGTTAACAAATCAATTGGTATTAGGATAGGTACCTAAAGATCGTGTATTGGTTTCGATCTAGACTACGGTGGACACCTGACAATGCAAATTGTGTGGTAAACAAGTATAACAAGTATAATCCTTCTTATGAGTTCAAACTACCCCTCCTAATGTATCACTAACGCTGCCGGAATACTACCTTAGGTACGGAATACCTAAGTTAAAATTAACATTTCATTCAACGCTAGCTCTACTCATGAGTATCAAAAAGAAATAAGTGCGGTCCCCCTTTCCCTGTACTGACATTCATTTCTCAGTTTGTGTCAGGTTCAACTAGATTAACGCGAACAAACAAGAAGTTTAGGTATCATAACCATGTCCATAACACCATAACCTAAATTCAGTAGAACTAAGCCTGCTAAACCTTCGACAAAGATCCCGGACGAGTTACGGTTGAAGGTCATGCGTTTTACTTGTTTTAACTTCCCAAAACTGGATAAAGGCATTATGAATTTGGCTAAGTAGCCGGTAGTATATTTGTATTTTATATGCAGTAATAAGTTGACTGTACATATATCCAAGTGAAGCGATCCCCATCACCAAAATACCGGCGACGGAGCCAATCTATCCTTGTATACCCAATCGGCTTATTAACAAGGGGGTTATTAACGCCAAACCTGCTCTAGGGACCATGGCGATTATAATATCTATGCGAAGGAAGTCTATTTACTTGTACCCCTATTTCTATTTCTCATAACACTTGACATTTACTGCATAGCTTGTTAGTTATCGATCGCTCTCGCGGAATAGATCAGAGGTAGGCACTTACGCAAGAGAGATCGTAGCTGGGCTTGACGACGTTAAGGTCGCCGGCGGGGAAGATGCCGAAGTCGGGCGAGGCCTGGCCCCACTGGGACTCCTGGAGGTCGTACCACCACAGGTTGACGCCGCGCGCGATCAGGCTGCAGGCGACGTCCTGCCAGTAGATGCGGGCGTTCTCGGCGCCGGCCACGGCCTGGTTGACGGTCTTTCCGGCCACGGGCCAGCCGGTCTCGGTAACCCAGACGGGCTTGCCGTTGGCGAGGGCGATGGTCTTGTTCAGTCCGTCGTAGAAGCGGTTCTGCGCGTTGCCGATGCTGTTGGGCTGGGTCTGCTCCCAGTACGGGTAGCCGTCGAAGCCGAGCCAGTCGATGTGGTCGATGATGACGCGGTTGTTTCCGTTCAGGAAGGAGTCGTAGGTGTCGACGTGGCCGATGGGGATGCCGGCGAGAGGGGTTCCAGCAATAGCGTTGCGGACTTGGTTGATGCAGTCGATGAGCTTCTGGGGACCAACACCGACTTCTCCGTTGTCGTTGCGGTAGAGATCCTCGCTACCAACAGAGATACCGACAACTAAGTCGGTGAATGCGGATCCGTATTGGCTGATAGCGGCCTTGAGAGCTGCGATCTCGTTGGTGATAGCTTGGTCACCACCAGAAACCCAGAGACCGAGCAGCAGGCTCGTCTTGGTGTTAATGGCCGCAGGGATGGCGCTAATAACGTTGCTTGCGGTTCCCCATTGGACTAGTATACTGTTAGCATATAGGTCTACTATATAGATGCTAGGCTATCGGCGTAGCTTCCGGTTCAGATATGGGGTTTTACTCACTCATAGAGTATAGACGGGCACTCGTCCATCCGCTTGTACCTGGGAGGTTCTTGGCGCGGTTGAACTCGTACTCGAAGTCCGCCTGCTGCTTAGCGGCCTGGTTAAGGAAGAAGGCTCCGTAGTTGAAACCCTTGATACCAGTGTTAGCGGCGGTAGCGGCAAGGGCCGTGTTGGCAGCGGCCGCGAGGCCGAGGATGGATGTAGCGAAGCGCATCTTCTATGTATATTACTGTATTAACGAGTACCCAAAAACCAATAATTATCAAAGCGAATGACAGCTACAGAGAATACTGTAGCGATGAGGCGACCGAGCAACGAGTGAATGAGTATTAAGAAACTCTATTAGTCTACTCTACTGTCTAGAACTCAAGAAAAAAGAGGTGAAAAAAAAATTCAAGCGGAAGGAAAGTATAAATAAAGGGATCATCATATTCTAGAAGCTGCAGAATGCAGAACAGATTCCAAGGCTATTGGGGGAATAAGGGATCGAAAATCGGATCGCATCACCATCCCTTGTACCGATACCCTGACCCGACAGGGATGACCTCATTTCGTTCTTCATTTGTCCTTGTCTGTCCCGGAATTTCCAGAAGGTCCACAACCAGTGGGACATCAAGTAGTCCGGCCAGTGGGAGACCAGTGGATCTGCCGGCGCCATGTCTGGCATCACCCCCTGAGCTCGTATTGTCGACCCACATGCCGCTCAGCCTCAAATCTCAACTAAGACGGACCGGACGAACGAATGACAACGCATACTGTACGCAGCTAGGGTCGGATCGCTTGCGCGGACGCGTATTTGGGTTGTTCGTGTTGTACTACATAGTATGTAGAAAACTGGGCAGGCCTTATGTTGTCGACGTACGTTTGCTAACTTGGGGTAATTACCTAAATTATTGCTTTTCTCGGTTGCTTAATAGGATATTAGCTCACTACCTGGCAGCTTGTTTAAGGGGTTAACGGGAGTAAATAGGGAGTAAATAGGGAGTCAATTCTTTCTGAGCCAGTAAGCATACGTCTATTCTAGGTGTCTAATAAGCTTTCCGACTTGGCACCTAATCACTACAACAGCTAAGTAGATTCTAGACTCTGATTGGATCAGTTGACGAGTCAACAATTGCCTAATTACATGTGTCAATTATTTCGAGTGCGTTGGTACGTGCGGAGGTCAAATTGTTATGCAAGCCCGGCCCGTCCGCCTTGGAATATCTCAGGAGTCAAAAGTGGACCCTTATAATGGCAAAAAACAAGGAATGAAAATATATCGCCAAGTAAACCGGAACAAGCTTACGTACTGAAAAGGCCCCGACTTTGAAAAATGGCTTCTGCTTCAGTACCAATTATTTTAGGTAGTTTTCATCGAAGATTTCAAACTAGAGATTATAACATGACGCGGGGAATAGTTATCGGCAACGTCCGAAATATAGAGATAATATAAGCCAGTACTGAGGCTACTATGTTAGGTAGACATATATGTGAATCTTATCTCAGCGAGCTCAGACCACAAGTGCCGTTTTTCTTTCTTTGTACTCCTCCAGCCACAATAAATTCTAACCAATCAGATAGCTCAAAATGGGCAAATTTCAAAAACGGGATTGTGGTCTGAGGCCCGAAGGGCAACAATAGCGTATGCCAGGCGGACTTTTGCTATTCTAAAAGTTTAACTTACATTTACAATATTACAAAATGGATACTTCACCACTATCATCTCCACCATCTTCCCCTCCTATATCCGAACGTCCACGACGTCGTTTACTCCATAATAGAAACGAACTTGTATCTCATCGTACTAGCCTCCCCGATATACCACCAAATAACCCTGCCCACGAAGACCAAAACGCAGATGGGGGCGACGATGATACTAGTGACGATGGCCGAGAAGAGGAAGGAAGTAGTTGCGAGGAGTTCTCGGATGTGTCACGTCGCAGACCATGAGGTGAGGAAACAACTTCGTTATTCCGCAAGGAACTCTAACTAGGATAGCTTTGAAGCCAAAGCTATATACAAACAGTCCCTTTGTTCTCAAGGAGTCTCGAGTGAGACTCCTGACAGGATGATTCCCTCCGACAGGCAGATCAAGTGGCTACAGAGACGCAAAACTTTCTCCGGCAACGGCGGGACCGAGGGTTTACATTTGAGCGGCTTATAAAAGGGTGGCTAGTAGGCAAGACGTTAAAAGACAAGCGATCGGCGCCAAGGGCACGAAAATTGGCCGCAATCCTTAAGTTGCCTACCATTCGGCAACGACTAAAGGATGCCGGGGTCGACTTGATTTTTAAGAGTGAGAAGGACGGGAATCATGGTATTTATCAAACAAAAGACCTTCGCACAAAACTTTCGTCTCTACTTAAGAAGCCTAACTTCAAGAAATTCAAACCAGCTAGCTGCCTTTATGGTAGCTGGTAAAGAGCCTTGCGGGGTAGCAGATGTCAGTAATGTAGATTGGGTTGGTAATGCACTTCAATCAGCTTGGCCTGATATACTCGGAACAGCCCCGAAGCTCAGTACCTTCCTGGTGGACATGCTGACGAACCAACGGGCTGACCGCAAATCGTACCCTGTATCAAAAGATGATACCTTTTAGCACGCAGCTAGGGCGTATCTTATGGTCAGTATGTTTCTAGGCGCGTACTCCCCTAGAAACAGCGACTTTCTGGCTATGAATCTGGGGCTGTACCTTCATAGCAACGGGGTTCAACGGCGGGTTATAGAAACGTTGGCTCGGTTTGGAATATGTTCTGGATATAAGGCTATTGTAAAACGGCTGGATAAAATGGCTGCACAAGCCCAAGTATGTACTAATAGTCCAAAAGATACCACTATATCGAATTAATATAAGGGCTTAGGATAATTTGAAACGAGTTGCCTACGATCCAAACGCCGTATTTGTGAACGACGATGAGAAATGGCTACCTTAGGTACTTAATCGTTCCTTAACTATTGTAAAACTGATAATAGGCTCAAATCTGAGCTCATTCATTGAAACTAATGTTCAACCTAGAAGACTAAACAATCTATTCCCTTATAAAAAAGATGTAGCTATTATTAATAGAGTTGAGAATCAGTACCTTATAGATGCCTTATCAACATTGACTCGTATATGCGTACGTACCTGTTATCCAAGACCACAATCCATGTCTATTTTGTAAAAATAAGAATAAATAACGCTTGGTTACCTGATTTGAGCTACCCAAGAGTCTTGTTAAGACAAGGAGTAACCTCAGCATCACAGTAACTACCTACAAAGTAGCTTACTTGACCTAGGTAAGGTTACAAAAATTATTTCCACGTGTAAGTATACTTCAGGTATCTTTTTAGTATGACACTGTCAACACTCAGTCTATGCGTAGAGGTACTACTCAGGATGTGATATTTCGTCTAAATGAATAGGTCATGCGTGGGTTTAGTGGTGAGATTGACCTTACGAAGGTACTTACCTGCCTACCAATATATATGCAGTCTCCCTCGGAGAACAAACGAGGTCTCGGGTCTAATTATCTGTTCTGCATCTACAAACATTCCCCCGATCCGCGAAGAAAATCCACCAATCCATTTCTATTCTGGCCTTAATCGCCATCATAAAATCGATCATCATCTGACTTTGCTGCATACCTCTCGAGTTAGGTAGAAACTCTTAGAAAACGAGCCATGTGCTCTAACATTACCATTATCGTTAAATGTGCCCGCTGCACTCAGAAAATCTCAACCACCAAACGCAAGGTGGTTTGCAAAGATCAAGGCACTCCAGTCTGTAAATCAACCAGCAAAATTAAAGTGAAGAGTGGGGTACATTGCGAACACTGTATGAGGCTAAACAGGGAGGGACAGGCCGGATGGGCTTAAGATGGGATATTTTTCTCAAACTTGGGGGAGAAGAGGATAGATTTCCATCTTCAGCATGGGATCTTCACGGGACTTGTATGATTTAATATAGTGGTACAAGATGCTGTTTGCACCATAGCATGACTACGACAGGTAACTGTAAGTACATATTAGAGCCTTATTTGATAATTTCATCTCATTGTGGTACTGATCACGAGTTGTACGTTGTGTAATCTTCCTTTATGAAAGTTATATAAACGACGCTCCCCCAGATTCTCAGAATGGCTTTTACACCCAAAGTAGACCGATTACGAACCTACATCGCCTATACCCATCACATTCCATAGCAAAGCAATTTTACGACAACCATACTCTCGCAACAACACTAACATAATCGAGAATCTCCTAAGCGATAAATTCACACGTTGCGTACCGAAGGTAAAATCCGTCAGTTGCAGCCACCATGTGTACCTTCATCACAAAGGTATATGTCTGCCGCGAGGATGATTGTGGATTTGTAGCCAGCACTGAGAAAATCAACGAGCAGAGATGCCGCGATTACGGCACCACCAATTGTACTCCTAAGGAGGTTGGTTTTGTAACAGAGGAATTTTTGTGCTCGCAATGCAGGGACAAAGGCAAGGGACGCTGTTAAAATGGAAGCCCCTAGTCCATTGCGTATACCCTCTCCGTTCGCGGGAGGCGATATACTTGGTATTTATGTATCGTTTGGAGTTATACCAATAGACCTCTAGGGCTGGTAGGCTCTGGCAAGGTTGAATCAATGTAAATGACTTGCCCCTTATTTCCTCTTCTCGCCTTAACGTCTACGTCTACATAATTACATATGATATATGAAAGTAACATGTTTAGATCCTAGTATATTCCTAATAGTGATTGTTCGTCGAGTATTTAGCTATTGACCTCTGTCAGGGGTGAAGGTACTTCGAGGGGCAAAGCCTAATATATCACCATACTACACAGGTGTTACTGTCTCTAGTATTAACTATACGTACAACATATATCACAGGATTTCTCTGGCAACTTCCCCTTCTTGTATGTTTTTCAGAAACTTATTAACATACCTACTCTATCCATACTCCTAGCCTTCAACAAGCCAAACTAGATTAAACCGAACTCAACTATCCTCAACCTCCCTTGAAGGATCATAAGCTTCTGTCTTGAGCATGGTATTGTTTACAAGGCTCGTATAGTTTACCTACTACTCTCGCATGGGAAGCTCTTCGCATAGCAGGCCTAATGCACGAGCCGTTACTAAAAGTCCTTGTGCACTCCCCTATCTTACACCAAAACTCAGCATTTTCAACAACCGAGAAAGCTGTAAAACAAACGGTAAAAACACTCTACTCTGTACAGGATTGAAGCAAATCAGCACACGACTCAGTATATTGTGGAAGAATCTCAAAATATATTGCGGTTGTGTGAATAGTTATGGGTGTACTAAACCTACCAGTGAATGCACTGTCTCGTACAAAACACTTGGGGAAGTACATAAATCCGTTAATATATTCTTCTTTTTTTCTCTTTTCCGAACCTATCCTAAAGGATACTTTTCAAAGATTAGGTAGGTATTCAGAAACGAAAAATACTTAAACATTACCTAGGTATTTAATCTTATCACTATAAATCTATAAAATCGCGTCACTTGTTTCAAGTATTTAATCATCCGTTCAAAGTGGTGACTTGTGGTGTAAAATAGGGGAGTGTACACAGACTTCCGGTAACGCACTGAAGCTACACAACTAGATTCTTGTTTCATATCTTCGTTTCTCACCAATGCTTCAGTCCTACTTCGGTGTCCATGTGTTTTCTTTATGATTTCAACCGTCCTCGAAAAAAAAAAAGTATATAAACCAGGCTCCCCCTATCCTCAGAATCGCTTTCACACCCAGGCAATCCAAAGCAGACATTACGTACCTACCTGCCATTAAACTTAGCAAGCCAATTTCACCACAATAACTTTCTTTTCACGATATCGTCAAAAAGCTCTTGATCGCGGAACCTATACATCGGCTGCCTACTGCCCTAAGTGCCTAAGATTATATCCGGCAGCGCACCCAACCATGTGTACTTACGACACCAAGGAATACGTCTGCATAGAGTTTACCTGCGGAGTCTCAATCAGAACTGTGAAGGTCAATTTCAGGAGATGCTCTGACATCGGCACCTCCCGATGCAACCCTACGGAGCTCGCAGTTATAACTGAATATATAAAGTGCGACCAATGCAAGGCCGAAGCCGCAGCTGCAGCCAGCAAATAGAACGGCAGACATGGGATATTGGCGTATTTCTTCCCCGACGCGAGCCTGAGGCTTTTCTTTTAGACTCTGGCGAGAGAATGTTCGGAGGATATGGTTTGCTTTTTCGGGTTTGTGCGTTGCTTTTTATAGAACCGTATCAATAGACTTTATCTAGGAGCCCTCGGGTTTGGGTTGATAGGGCTGAATGGAAATAAATATCTCTACCTAAGGTACCTTGTCCCTTTATTTCCTTCTTCGGCGTTACTGTCTTGATAGAGATCGTCACATGCACATCATCCCCCACCATCACCAACCCTCCTCAAGCCTTCCCATTAGCCTTCCCCTCCTCCAACTCCCTGATCTCAAACAACTGCTTATATGTCTCCACCACCGTATCCTTCAGCGTCCCGTACTTCACCCCCAACACCCTCGCCGCCTTCGACCCGTCGACCGTGTACGCCTCCTCCGGCGACTGGTCCCCCGGTTTCCCCACCGGCAGCCTCCGCGCCCACGCCTCCGGCAGCGCCTCCCGCGCCGCGTCCACCGCCGCCTGGTACCGGAAGTCCTGCCCCACCAGGAACCGCTGCCCGCCCGCCACGCTGTCCGGGGCTTCCAGCGCCCGCACGTGCGCGGCCGCCACCTCCCGCGAGTCCGCGTACCCGGCGAAGTCGAACGCGGGGACCGACGGGCTGTCGATGATGTTGTCCAGCAGCACCACGGACTCGCTCAGCGCGGCGCGCGTCGCCGGCGCGCGCACGTACGGCCCGAAGACCCAGGGCGGGCAGATCGTCGCGAGCGTGAACCCGGCGTCTTCATGCTCGTCCATCCACCTCCACATGGCGCGCTCGGCGAGCGCCTTGCTAGACACGTACGCGATGACGTTTCGGGCTTTCACCGCCTGCTCCCAGGTCACGGGGTTCCAGTCCTTCTCGTCGTAGCTGTGCCCGGGCCTCGTGCCCTGCTCGGGGTCGACCACGGCCGCGAACGAGCTGGTGAACACCACGCGCCGGACCCTGCCCTGGCCGAACTTCCGCGCGGCCTCGAGGATCGTGGTCGCGCCCTTGATCGCCGGGTCCAGGAGGTCGCGGACGTTGTCCTGCGGGTCGAAGTTCAGGGGCGAGGCGGAGTGGATGACGCGCTCGACGGCGCCGTCCGCGAAGGCCGGCGCGTAGGACGCGAGGATCGTCATGTCGGGGATGAGGGTGTAGGAGAGCGCGGAGGCGTGCGACGGGTAGTGCGATATGGTGCGCTTTGCGGAGGACTCGGTGCGCGCCGTGATGCGCACGTTGAACCCGGACTCCAGGGCCTCGCGGACGATTTGTCCGCCGACGTAGCCGCCTGCGCCGGTGACGAGGATAGTGCCTTTGGACTGAGGAGTGGCCATGGTGAAACAAGTGAAGGGGTACTACTTGCAAAGTGCAGTAGGTGTCTAGGTAGTTGAGAAGGTATGTGAGTTAAGTGTGTGCCAGAGAAGGCAATTGACTCAAGCAGCGGCAAGCCATGGGGATTTTATCGTAGGATTCTGCGAGAACCCTCTTGCGAGTATAAGTGCACTTTCAGTCAGAGATAGGTGGTAGGGTATCATTCTACGAAATCCTAGCATTCGAGTATGGTTGATGATATTTGCTGACGTCTTATGGTTGGATACCCGGGGTTAACGAGCATGTTGCATGCAGCTGCAAACGTGGTTACTTTTGCAGATCAGATTCTATATTCACGCAGTGTTCACGAATCGTACATATGTCTATAACTCGCGTACGAATGCACCTCACATGAATATAGGAGCTAGCCGTCTTCGCTGATAGACTTCCATTGAAGCATACGACTATCATCACGAGTGAGTAAGCGACTAGAGATAACCAGCCTATCTCAACACCTTTATCGACCGCATGATGGCGTGGTCATCGCTAGTTTATTCCGTGATTCCCCGGCCCCGATTTTTGGTGTTCCAGGTGCTTAATCGGGTCTCCGAAAGAAGGGGGCCGCCCCTTTTTTTTCGGCGTTTATGTTACCCTAAAGAACCAAATAGGGGAATATTCTGGCCGGAGTTTAGCAAATCGTGCAGACAACCCTGGTGTTCTTCTCGCACTCTTTATATCGGAATATGGTAATAATTCTCGACATACTTATATGAAGTAGTAGCATACAGCGCCGGGCTAAAATATCACCGCATACATAATGGAGGCTCAAGGGTAACATGGATATATGGCGACTTCTATTGGCTTCTTCCTATGGTTCTTCGGCGCTTGGCCCATACACTAGACAGCCAATGCACCAAATGGCCCTTTTTACGGGTTATACTACCAGCTATGACACCGTTTGTCCTTTACAAACAAGATGCTGTATGATAGGTTGTGATTGCTATTATACTTCGCTTCCATTGCGTGGAATGAAAAGAAGGACCAAAAAAATAAACTAAAAATAAAACAAAACAAAACTCCGAACCCATGTTTAACCAGACCAGTAAACATGCTATACCGTACACCCCAATATTGTACACTTGTACATACTGTAGTAGAATTCCTGAGTCCGCTCTTTGCGAGTATCCTGCATAGCAAAGTCAACAAAGATGATCCCTTAAAAAATAGCGGGCGCATGAAAACGAAATTGGACTTACCCGCACAACCGGTCCGCGCAACTTTAACTCCAGAGCTTTAATAAGCACAAAGCAACCCGAACCCTTATTTATATTCCCGCGTTAATACCATCAAGCCCAACTCCCTTGGTCGTCGATTAACCTCGCGCTTCCCGCGATACTGGCCCTTGCGCTACCGCTTCCGTGCACCATCTCTATTAGCTTGCCCCTCTGGCGCGCGCGCAGGTTCTCGAGGTAGACACCAACGTCCTCAAGACTTTTGATCTGCTCCTCAAGGGAGAGAGTGCTGCTGTTTACACTTCGTACCAGTGGTGAAACCAGCTTCCGTCTTAAAGTCTCGAGGTTGGCCTTTAGGCTAAGTAGTTTGCCGTTATGCTCAACTAATATTCCTTTGTTCCGCACCGTCTTCTCGCGCACGTTCTGAAGTAGTTCGCGATTGCGCTCATACTTCTTAACCTCGCTCACTTTAGGTCCCAAGATTCGCGTCCATAACGAAGAGAGGAAGTCGGCATGCTGCTCATCTTGCTGGGATGATTCTCGCACGACGACGCGAGCCAAGTTTAAGAACTGGCGGTCAATAGCTTCGAATAGGGCGAATAGTGATAGTGAATGGTGAAGCTCGTTCTCAATGGCTTCTTCTAGAACTGATAGGAATTCCGTAAATGTGCGTTGGAGCGTGTATCGAGTTCGCTGAGGTTGCGACATGCCAAACATAGTTGTCGCTATATCACCCAATCGCGTCGGCATACCTGTATTCGGATTCTCGAAAATACCAGCTAGGGATAGTAGGGTGTGAATATTGGCAAATGCTGTGGAGAGAGGTTGGCTTGGAACGGCCTGCACCTGCGATAACTCTCGCCTGGCCCAATCCATTACGATCAATATGCTGTCAATATCGCCGTCAACGTTGGAGAAAAACTTTGTAAGCTCGATAGCTAGGGTCTTCAAGCTTTCCGAAAGCTCGTCAAGTGACTTCACGATGATGGGAGCTGATGTCATATTGCTTGATCGAACACTTTCTCCAAGGTCCCACACAGCAACACCGGTTGCTTGAAGGTCGCCAACTTGAGATACACCATTCTCCGAGTAGTAGATCAATGGTTCGAAGGAGCGCGCAATACCTGCCACCTTGACCAGATCAGGCGACGGTCGCGGTGGTGCGGGCTGGAAAAGCGTCCGGATGGCCGTCATTGACAGGAACGCAATGAAGGTTGCGACGATGATATTGCCCCATGATTTCGTTCTTAGAAAATTAATAATAGCCTCAATTGGTTCTGTTCGTTGTTGGATATCAGCACGTAGAGCTAATCGGATATCTAGGGTTCAAGTTAGCACCCATACCCAAGCGTATCGAATCCCAGAACCTACAATTATCCCTAGCGCCACTAGGCGACATAGATGCCATCATATCGTCTTGGGTAGTCCCTCCATTTAGGTGACCATTGGACGGGGACTCGCTCTTCAGTTTAACGAGTGTCTCATCCTCGGTAGGACTTTCAGGTTCGGGTGTAGCTCCCTTTTCGGGACTTAGACTTCCCGTTGGTAAGCGCGTCCTCCGGGCTGCTTCAAAAATATCATTCTGAAAGATGCTGTTGTTGGTATGATTTACGCGCCTCGGTTGGTCGAAAGCACCCAAGATATCCCTACTCTCTCGCCAGTTTCCGTACCACCGATCCCCATTCTCAAGCCTTCGCCAAGCCGGTGGGCTGTAGTTGCGATCGGATACCGACATGTCGTCCATGTCGCTCTCTTCTTGCGGGTCGATCTCCTCGTCCGAAAAGCCAAAACCCAGATTGACTGGTGGGAACCCGAACGGTTTTTGTCGCGACGGTGACATCGGAGTCACGAAGCTTGTGTCGTCTCGGCTGGTCTCGGAGTACATGGACGTCATTATCTCTAAGAACGGCCTGCGCAGTTGACTTCGAACTGCTCTTTGGGCTTTTAATTGAGCTTGATGTCGAGCTTGGTAACGCTAGTTTGGTATGCGAGGAAAACAACGAGCGGAAACGTTGGGTTGATGTTGAAGGCCGCTTATTCGCTAGCGGTACCAGGGACTTTTCCGAGCTTGTAACAGATTCGGGCGCGGGTAATGCTGGTAGGTCTTTCTGATGATGCGATCTTTGAGTGGGAGGTAGCGCCTTCCGTCGCGGTAGTGCCTCGATTTTCGGTCGGGGTTGCGGTATAATAGATAACGGTACCTGAAAGGAAAACCGAGGAAGGCGCACAGGTAGAAAATTCCTTAGCGGTATATGACCGATTGAAATTAGGTAGAAGAAGAAAAAGATGAAGGTAAATGCTAATGCGGCGAGGAATGTGCCGGGCGCAATAGTGACGCTAAGAAGTGATACGTGATTATGAGTTTCGATAGCTACCAGGGGGCGCATCGAGATCGGAAACGACCGGCCAGGCAAGCTCTGGGGTCGTCTATAGTATTGAATTTAGTGGTCGGAGTGCTATCGTCGGCGAAGCCAGCTAACGCGACCAGGAAATATAGTAGATTTATGTTGGTACGAAAGTGTTAGGCATGTAAGTTGGGACGGCAATATTGTTGAAGTTGAATGACTAAAAAAAGAAAAGGCACGATAACAATGCGATTCCGCAAATAGGTCAAGGTTTGATGGAGCTGTGAAGTTCCGCGCTTATAATATTGATCTTGATTGAGGATATTTGAGTTAAGATATTGAGTATATCTGGTATATCTGGTATATCTGGTATATCTGGTATATCGAGTACGGTATTGAGCTATGTAAGGTACTCGACTACCTCTCGACTACCAGTAGTTAAGATGATACTATGAAACGATGCCGTCGCGGGAAGGTGAACTACCAAAGATGCAATGCAAAGATGCGCAAAGACGGTAGCTAGCTAACCTAGACTCTTACGAGCCAAGGGGGGGGGCAGGATCGTTTGCGCCGGCAAGTTCCAAGGGTTGCGGGCAGCGGGCAGTGGGTAGTGGGTAGTGGGTAGAGTGTAGAGTGTAGAGTGTAGAGTGAGGTGGGTAAGTGAAATGGACGAATCGACGAATGAGAGGTCACTTGGCAGCTGGTAAGACCAGAAAGTTAGAGGAAGTAGATGGGACTCGAGTGACTAAAGTGACTAGAGGGACTAGAAAGAAAAGAGGAAAATGGAGGAAACAGCTGTGCGAAATTGAGAGGCTGGGAAGCTCTGCACCATCTCAACCTTCTATGGTTACTCCTTCCACTGAACCACTCAGATCTTACTTTGAGGACCCCTCCACCTTCGGGATGTCGCAGGAGGTCCCTTATAAACCAATAAATTGACTTCGTTTTTTTGGGTCTCTGTACGACAGACCAGATGCAAGGGCCAATGCCTTTAAACTTTATAATAGCCTGTTTGGGGAATGCACTTGGACAGGAAAGGGCGATAGCATGTTGATTATGTTGAGTATCTCGTTACTTTGTACCTATATAGTACATATATATCTAGGGGTTCTTACATACTCCCTAGGGGTGGAGTTTTGACTTAGACAGCTAGTGGATAAGTGAGTCAGTGTTGTACCTAAACATGAGATGTACAATACTTAACTTTATCGAAGTCATTGGTATCCTAATTATGGTACATCATTTCTTGTCTCTTCGTAACTTCCACCCTCCACCCCTGTCAAGGTAGCGTCGGAAGGAATGCGATCATAAGTTCTTGACCAATCATAGTAAGATATTCAACCTATGAGTTGTCTTTGAGTTAAGTGCTTGCATGAACCAATCATCTTTTACGGCGATCGCCCAATCATATCCTAGCGCAACTCCAGCTGCAAGCACTTCGACGCGTTCTGAAAAACAAACCAGAAGTAAGTTTGATACAGTTCAATCAATAAACATTTGGTCCGTATCGCATTGTTATTGGAGAGGTAGCCGACTTTGGCCTTGTGACCTATTGTATTATAAGTTAACCTCCTATCTAAAGTTGTTTACGTGCTGGAGTCCAAAGTTATACATTAGCTACCTGTTGTCCAGAAACCTGTTGTCCAGAAACCTGTTATCCTACGTGGGATTATATACTCTCTTACCCCGCACATCATGATGCTTGCCATAACATCGAATCTTATCGCACTATCGCACCATCAAATCACTTATCACCCCGCAGTTGGCCAGATGCCGGTACATCCCGGTCATTTGTTACGACCGAGACCCGCTCTGCCGCTCTTTAGGGTACGTACTGAGCTGGGTATCCCTCCTCTAGGTTCCCCTCCCCCTCTGACCCTTCTGCCCCTCCCCCTCCACTCGGTTCATGCGGCGGCGTTTCACGTATCCTCCCACTACCAACAATGCATTGTTACCTACAATTCCTAGACCTGGACCTAGCAAGAATAAGGTAGTGTACCTGAAAGTGGAAGGCATACACTATTGCCTATCGATTAACAAACGCATGACCTTGGTTATTTCAACGTCTTTTTTTTTTTTTTTTTTCGAGACTAATGAGTCTAATGAACCCTTATCTCATCCTCATCTCATCCTCATTCTAAAATAAGCATTTTGCATAGCCTCACCAAATTCTTAATACCATAAGTCACGAGGTCCATTTTATGAAAGCGATTCTACAATACCCTGAACTGTTATCAGATGACGGCATACCTCTTCTCCTTAGCTCTTATGGCCATTCTAGGTATAGTTACTCTCTCTTGACATCAGCTGGACACTACGGTATTCCGACTGTTATCGCTTAGTACACGTACCCACGTCTGCTGGTCTAATAGCTTCGTCTTTTAATACAATCACTTCACACCGTAATGCCGGATAAGGTAGGTTGGGTCGGGGATGATAGAATCGGATTGGCGTGGCGATATCAACTAGGAATATTATTCCATGCTCCGATCCCTTGTTGGGCGTTCGTAACTAGAATAAGGATATGAGGAGACTGGTCGCATTGGGGAGACACCATGAGAACCACCACCTTGACCGAAAAATTGTGAGCTCAAGGTTAAAAGAGGTCGGTTCTCACATTGATATACTGTGTAAGTAGCAGAAAAGGGAAAAGATCAAGCCAGACATACCATCTAAGACAGTTCCGGGATGCCAGTGTACAAGTCTTAGTTAATCCACCGGTAACCTGGCGAGGAATGGGCGGATGGGCAAACCAACCCCCCCTGACCTTTTTGATTAACATTCCTCGCTAACTCCGTCTTCGAGAAACTCGTCCTACCTGAAACATATCCCAACGTAATCTACACAGCCACCGATTTATAGCTTTTCTCAATAGGTAACAAGAAAGTCAGTGATCATCTTGTATTACATCTTATATTATTTCCTTTCCCCTTTTTTTTCATTTGACGCACAATTACTTTGTGTTTTGTGTGTAAGTGGTGAGACAGCAGTTCATGTAGCATGAAGACCAGACGGCGGAGAGACTTGTTAACGACTTGCGCCCATACACCAACAAAACAGTATGCTGCGAGAACCTGAGGTAGCTTCGCAGTTCATACTAGTTAGAAACGTGGGTATTAGGCCAACGTCAAGCATGTACTGTGTGTAATTCTTTCATGTCTCCAGTCTTGGTATTTCGTCTTGTCGCCCGAACCGTACACATGCGGCCTCTGGTTCTCCTCATTGGAGGTATCCACCGGGCCCTATAGCAAAATATAGTCCTGTGAGTAATGGAAACACAATGCCTGGAAGCAGGGACTCAAAGCATATAGAGGGTTGACTCACAGAGTAACCTTCAAAAGTGGTAAAACGGAGAAATTTCAGAAAAAAAAAAAAAAAAAAGTGTTCTTAAAAGCTAGTTTGTCAGTAAGAAGCTGCTCTAGGAGTTGGGTATTTTTATCAATCAAAACGTTAATAAAGTCTTGTGGGATGTCTTTAAAGTGCCAGTGTTGAAAAGCCATGTTGGAAGGGAGTGCTGATACCAGTCCCTCGCAACATGAGACCCGCACTTATTAGCACCGGTATAGTTCCGAGTAGAAACGTAGGTACTCTGTTTTCGAAGCCATTTCGTTTTATAGAGAAGGGTGGGTATCTCAATCTGAGGTCCTGCGTGGATACGAGGTGTGATGTTCATATGCACCTTTATAGCAGCGGTGGTCTATCGCATAAAATTGGTCAGATTGGTCGTACAGAGAACACTGCTAATTCGAGAATGAGGTGGTGAATCAAATTATCTAAAAGTAATGTTTAGTTGAACTTCAATACTGGTCAAAAATGAGCTGGGAAGCTGCTCTATATGTAGGAAGTGAGAGTATACTATACTAAGCTAACATCATGAAGATAGATGAACGGCACTAGAACCATGGAGGGGTAAAGATACGCTATAGCCGCAAATGTTGATCTATCAAGGTACACATTATGAATAGCTTTTAATCCTATACCATTCACCAGTCATAGTAGGGCTATACACTACAGCCAATTAGGAGTTGAGGACGCACCCCTTGCCCAATGTGGGGGAAGAGCGTTGGGAATGCCCTCGTAACGACAAGCGAAGTGTCACAAGGCTTCTATTCTAACAAACATAATATTGATCCCAGAGCAGCAAAATCCTGAAATTAAATGACTCAAATCGTACCTAGATAGTTGAGCTATAAACCAAGTGTTTGACTTACCTCTAGAAACCCAGTCCGGTGGGAGATACCATTGAACTCATTAACTGATACTCCCCCAATAATTAGGCCTCACGCAGACAGAACGTAGAAAGTCCAACGTGTTCCATGTGAGACCCCCCGTGTTTACTTTTCCTGGTTGACGACAGTTGCCAATATCAAATGTGAGACTTCGACCCCATCGCCACCACAGCCCCAGCACTACCGATGAAGTTTTGACAGATAGATTCACAATATATGGTGGTACGGCATGGTGCCGATGGTAGTTCTGTGCATCGTAGGTGTGTTGGTTCTCATTTGGGATGTTCTGATCGCAGGGCAAGCCGTCGCTGGACCAGAGCACCAGGCATATTCGCAGTTGGTTTGCCGATCGTCACCACTATCGTCCCGCTACATAAACGGCCGATTTCGACTGGGACTTGATGTTAGGTCTTTGCCATTGACAGTATTCTAGGACCAGTGTAGTCATGATGCTCTTTATCCCTTCCGCGTGAAGCAATTCCGCCCCTTTCCAGCGTAACTTATAGTAGGCCATCGCTGCTCTCATTTACTACCTAACCTCTCCAAATTTCGTTAAATCTCTATCAATATGCTTCTATGTTCACATATTCCCATATTACCGTAACTAGAGGCTTGGATGCAATGCATATGTCTTTATATACTACGCGAGATTCACAATTTGAAATCTACGCACACGTCAAGCGCAAATGAACGTGATTTAATTATTTTCCTATCGCTGACTATTCCATGAAACACGACCTGGTAAAAAAAAAGATACAAGTTCATAACCTCATAAGCCTGAATACACGCCCTAATGGAGTGGTTATCTAAGTGGCAGCCAACTCGACTTGCACCTAGGTGTATATCGAGTAGAGTATTACCCGAACTTTGTGTCCCCGCTTATTATCTACCTTTCGGATAGTTGGCGTGGACCCAAGGGGTATATTCTGGCGCTACGCTCTTCTTGCCTTCTTTCGAGCTTCGAGACGTTTGCGAGCTCTGCGGGCTTTGCGCTTGCGGGCTCTGCGAGCTTTGCGTCTGGTCGATGGGTCATCAAACGACTAATCAACTCTTGCCATCTCGAGACTCCTCGCTGATGGATTGGCCAAGTTATTCACTTGTTTCGTTGGCGGTGGCTGATATTTGCTCTTCTTACGTAGCCGTTTACGTGCGACCATGACTGGAACCGAGCTCTTAGTTACTAAATAATTCGAGAAAGATCCAAGGAGAGTTCTATAATGCCACATTAGCCCCATGTCCATAGTTGTGTAGAGTTATATGTGCTTTAACTTACCCTTTCAAGGCGCTCCTGCCACGGCTACCCAAAATCACCAACGTCGGATTCAAGATATCGATCACCTCCGTTATCAGATGCTTGGGATTCTTGCAGTGAATCACTTCCACAATCACCCGCACCTGTAACTGTGTTTTCCGAAGTAGTTTTGACACCCGCTCCGTGATGTCCTGAACAGCTCGATCTCTTTCTTCTTGCAACCTACTTTTTCCGCGAGAACTAGGCGCCGGGGAGGGGTTGTTGCTACCAGTACTATCGATAGCTCGGATATGAGGTGACATAGAGGAACCTTGCATCTTAAACGGACCAGGACTAGAGGTACGGTACGAGGACCTAGACATTCCCTTCGAGATGGCGCTGATGGCCATAGCTTGCTCCTTCATCGCCTTGGGTTCGTCTGGCACCATGTTACTAGCATCAACAGATCCACTAGCCTCTTCGTCCATGCAGTACATGGCTATC
Organism: Daldinia bambusicola; assembly: GCA_022478815.1. NCBI lineage: Eukaryota > Fungi > Ascomycota > Sordariomycetes > Xylariales > Hypoxylaceae > Daldinia > Daldinia bambusicola. The sequence continues at coordinate 49,746 of MU284210.1, forward strand.
AATGTATCACCATCGCGGAGCACAGTTCCAACAGCCCATTCTAACGCGTGGGTAGACTCGTCACTGAGATCCGTCGCAACTAGATATTTGCGTAGACGTCGGTGTTCTTCTTCGGCTTCCCGTTGTATCCTGTTGAATTCACCACGGTAGAGAATACGAATAGAGCGGTGAACTTCAGGAGTTGAGAGAATCGGCGTGGAGGATAATATTAGGCTCTGTGCGGTTTTGATTGCATCGACGTCGGCGTCTAGATCTGGGTCATAAGGAGTTTGGGTTCCAGACAGAGGTTCCTGATCAAAACTAGTGGATGGCTGAACCACCGGCTTTCCACCCTTTCCCAGCTTGCCTTTATCTCCCGTGGGACTTGTGACCGTAATTTCAGGCTCGTCGAAGAGTGACCTATATTGGGGTTGGGTGGTAGCATTGACATGTTTTCCTAGCGATACTGTTAGTCAAATTGGGGGTTTGGGGTAATATAGTATATACTATATTGATAAACTTACGCTCATCTTCAATAGCAGCAAGCAAACTCTTTGCTGTGCTGCCCTCGCCATCGTCTTGGGATTCGGCGCGAGGGGTGAGTTTCCTTCCTCTTTGCATCTCTTCGTCAGACGAGTTCCCAACATCGTCATCACTTTCATCCGGCAGTAATTCTCCATACGGACTTAAATTATCCTTTTCTATCCGACCGTGCCCCTCATTATCTTGCCGCTTACGAGCCAGGGCGGCTAAGTTTGAGCCACCATAAAGTAAATTGGCATCTGACAATTTTCTATAAGCATTATTCATATCTAATGGCTGACCGTTAGTCATCATAATGTCCTGTGTCTGGTTGCGTCCGGAAGGGTTTCCAAATGGCGAATTCGAGCGCAGGTTAAAACGATTACTAGGAGACTTCGACTTGTTTGTTTTCCTTGAAAAGCGCCCGCGTTCTCCAGGAAGCACTAGATTAGATAGATCAGGCCCACGAAGGGCTTCCCCGATAGAGCTTGATCGCATGGGAGTTTGACCACGCTTCATTGGCATAGCCTGCCCGACATTTGTTGGTAGTATATCATGAAACTTATAGGCAGACGTTGGGTCATTGTATCTCGGGCTTGGTAGAGGTGGCGATCGTGGCCCTAAGTCTATCATGGGATTTGAAGCCGCATCTGACATGCTTCTACTACGACTCGAATTATCCGCAAGTGGGGACTTGAAAGATAACGTCGGTGATGTGTGCGTACTCGACGGGACGTTACTAGATGATCCCCCAACATCCAACATGCTTCTCGTCTGGATCGGAGGGCCATTAACATCTAGCATGCTGCGAACTGGACCTTGCGGTGGAGGGCTCCGAGTCGTGTTTCTAGGTACTTCGCCAATGTCCAACATGCTTCGAACAGGCGATCGAGGACTGGTAAATGGAGAGGGAGATCTGGCGCCAACCGATGGAGGTCTTCTAGGTTGTTGCATTGAAGAGACTAGGTTCTCAACCTCTTTCCTCTCCTCCTCGAGCGCTGCCTCGAGGGACATCAACTTCCTGTTACCCGCCATTGTGGTAGATATTTGGCGTAGCTGTGGTTGGTGGAAGTTCGAGATAACGCTCTCCTTTACAATATATAAGGTATCTGGATAGATATCGAATTGGAGGGCGTTTTAATCGAATACTTCTGCCGGAAGTAGGTTGGTTTAGGTACTCAAGACCTGAGCGTCAAATCACGTCAAGAAGGACTAAACGCGTATTACGACGGGAACTTGAGCTAGTAAAAGGTATAAAAACGCTGTAATCGAGAAACGCCAAGTTGATGCTATCGTGGGATAATAAACGGACGTCTTCGATGGAGACGGATGAATATCATTGTGCGCTGATGATCCTTCTCGTTATTGCGTTCTTGTCTCGACCCGGAATTGAGCCTTCACCCTTTGCGCATGGCTGCTAGCCAAAAAAGAAAAACGGGTATCTGGGTTCCAGGCAGGGAAGCAGGGAAGCTAGAACTGGGGATTGGAACCAACTTTGGGAGTGGCTGCTAGTGGTTGCGAGCGAGATGTGGGTTTGACGGAAAGGAACGACGGGGCAAGAGAAAAAAAAAATAAAAAAAAAATAAAAAAGGTCGAGTTCAGGCTCAGATGATGTGGGGTTCTTTTTAGTTGTTTTTATTAAGTTAGGTACCTATGTTTAGCTGTTTAACAGGCTTAGCTGTCTTTAGCTTGGTGGGACATTTGGGATATTTGGGATATTTGTGGATTTTGGCAGGTTCCCGAGAGTAGATCCAACCAGCCAACGTAGAAATCGGAACTCGGAACAGAAAATACCAAGAGAGGAGGCCTCGCTATTCTGCTTGCCAAGACATTTAGGGTGAAAAATTGATGTCAACATGGAAAGGTGATGACTGTGACGGGGAGGAGAAGAAGCTTGGAGAGGAGGGGTTTGGAAAGGATGTTTATGCGATGCAGGCAACGAGGGAAAACCCTTACAGCAGGAACTACAAGTAGGGTACACTATGTATTGTATTGTTAGGTACATTAGGTAGGAACCTAGGGGTTAAACTTCAAGGTTCCAGCTGCCTTCTTCCAAGTGCTTAGTGGAACCCGGACTGCTTTTTCCTTGGGCAGCTTTGGGCAATTTCCGTTTGCTGTTTCGCAATTCAATTCAATTCAATTATGTAAGAATTTATTTAAATTTCCGTAACCATACCTAGGTATTGTTACATACACGTATGTAATCTATTCGTTGTGTGCACATGTAGGAGGAACATGTATAATAATGAGTTGAGTCCATATACGCTATACATCTGCCTACTGTTTTATATTCTAATGGAGGTTGATAGTGTTGAGATTAGGATACTAAGGTATATATGTACCTACTTGTTGTAATATCTCGCAATTATTAAATACCTAGGTAAAGTACGGAATAAGCCGCATAGGCATTACCTAGGAGGTAGCACATGCGAAAATGAGAAAAAGAAAAAAAAATTAATAACGTCTGAACTTTTATGTGCCTGGTGCATTCGGGCAGTTTAGGGAAACAGCCACTAGAAGGTACTAGTACACAAGCACCTGTGCTTGTAACCGTGCAAATCATTGTAGCAAGGTATTCTTTGCCGAGGTACCAGATACTTCACGATTCATGTGGCATTCGATCTTAGTACGCAGATCGTCCTATCAGGCCACTTCTAGCATCCACCTTTCGTTAAACCCTGACCCTGTCTGCCCTGTCTGCCTGCCTGCCACATATCTTTCATCTTTCTGTACGTCAGAGGCTTCCCGAAGATGCGAACCAATCAGCCAACGTAACATCTAAGCCTATAGTACAGCAACTATCATCAATCTTCAATTCAATTGCCCCCTCGATCTGACTTACATCCGTATAAGTAGGATGATATAGAATATTAGGTACATTATACACGTGTATGTGTGTACGTATGTTCGACTTATTAAAATCTTTACATCACAAGCCATCTTCAAAGTAATGTGAGTATCTAGGTAGGAACTTGTATAGCCTCGATATCTCCTTTGTAGTTTATTCCTTCGCTATACAGCAAGTTTCATATGAAAAAGGGAAAAGACTATAGAACACCATCTTCTTCTCTTTCTTTCTTTTCTCTTTTAATGCACCCATCTTCTGTCTTCCGTCTCACGTCGGGCGTTTTCGGCTGGTCGCTTTAGCCTGCACCTGTATAGGTAGCTCTAGAGGATTCGGTTGGTGAGTGCTTCGTATTTGCGTTGTACCCATTATGCGGCCAGGATGAATTTGGAAGAGAATAAGAAATAAGAAAGAGTTCCGGATATAGGTTCAAGAATCGAGAATAATGAAATGATAATGTACCTAACTTGGTAATATAATATAAATTAGAGATGAGACCTAAGTACTCGACGTAATGTTCAAAGTAAGATATAGGTAGGTATTTACTTATAATAGAGGGCCTAATTCGAGAGCTTTAGCTAACTAGCTTCTAAAGCTGAATGGCCTTAGTTTATTTATACTAACTAGTAAAATAGATAGCTCCCTTTTACTTATTCTCCCTCCCCTCTGGTGACTGACGAACACAACGGAATATTCATTATCACCCTGGTACGAAACCGCATATAATAGCCACAAGCTTCCGCACCTCGCGGGTATGTTATTTCTCATAGTATCGGTACGTTGAGGATCTCGACGTCTACAAGCGTTTACAACGCATCATCTGACGCGGAAATTCCGTGCAGCGTAACAACCGAGTTTCTCCTTTTCTAGCCTGGTTTTGCTGGATGACACCAACCACAGCCGTGATGTTGTTGATAGCTGTAAGTATCAGCAAATAATACCCATACCCACGTACCTTTATACATACATATCTCGCCCATTCTTATACGCCCGTAAGAGTCTAAGGTAGGTGTAAACAACCGGCGCAATTCACACAACTACGTATCACCAAGCATGTTCCAAATGATAGTGCAAGAAATCATTTTTGTTCATTATCAGAAGTTCCTGTTTAGAATAACCTCTGCTTCATTCTGAGATGTCCCTTTCGGCAACCTTAGGGAGGGGGTATTGTGTCAGAATCATTGATGCCGCCCTGATTTCCGTTCGGTGCCAGGTTATCAATTACCGTGAAGCTGACCGACTGTGACCACAAACGCCTGATGACCGAAACCCTAGCTTCCGGCCAGTGCTCTGAGCGAGGAGCAAATAGTCTATCAATACATGCAAATAGTACGAGAAAAATATCTCTCGAGTCGGACACCAGATGCAGTGGCACCTAGAGGGCGAAGAGATCCATTCCGACGTAAAAGGACATGATAATCGTAGAGGGCATGAGGGATGAGATGCGAAAAGGGATGAAGAAATCAATACCGAGTCGTCCGCGCCAGGACGCATAAACCATCAAAATCATAACTTTTCCGTAACCCGTCGTGAAAAAAGAATCGACGCTCCGAATCGACCAAGTATTAGGCAGAATCCATGCTCGTAGGACAGTACGTCGAAAAAACCTTCTGGGTATAAGCGTCTACAACTATGCGTTTGCCTTCTCCTCGGTCTTCTCCTCCTTCTTTCCGGCCTCGCCCTCGGCGTTGCCTTGAGCCTTGACGTACTCGTCGTACACGGCCATAGCCTCCTCTACCTTGGCTCGGAGAGCGCCGTCATCCTCAATACTGCAACGAATTAGTAAATGCCGTATAAACAAAATTTCTTTTTGACTCACAGATTGACCAGCTCCGCGTTGTCCATCTCTAGAAGCATACCAGTGATCTTGCCTGCCAGTTCGGGTTGGATAGCCTGAATTTTGGGGAAGATAAGCTCACCCAGCATCTGCTTCTGCTGCTGGGGGTTACTGGACTGAGCCTGCAGTTGCGAGTGAAGAAGTGAAGTGGGAGTCAGATCCTGCTGCTGCACGTTCGGGGCACCGCCAACTTGCTGGTTTGAGGCGCCACGTCCGCCCTGGGGAGCGAACTGGCCACCCTGGCCATTCCGCTGGTTCTGTCCGCCACGACCAGCGGGACCACCCTGTCGGGCGTTGGGAGGGTAGCCGGGGATACCACCCGGTCCGCCCGGAATGCCCATGTTGCCAGGAATACCTTGCATTGGTCCACGGCCAGCCGGAACACCTCGACCACCGCCGATAGCGGCCTGCTGCACTTGTGCCATGGCAGCCATGAACTGAGGAGTACCAGGTTGGCCGTACGGGGCGCCAGGTGGGAATTGGCCAGGAATGTACATGTTAGGAGGCAACTGCGGGATGGGTCCGCCACGGCCTCCCTGAGGGCCTCCGTAGGCATTAGGGTTGAACTGTCCGGGGCGGCCACCCTGAGCACCGGGCATACCCATGCCAGGGAAAGGCAAACCACGACCTCCCTGAGGAGGGAAGCCTGGCTGCTGACCCGGAGGGTAGTAGACGGGGGGTTGCATATACTGCTGGGGCATGCCAGCTGCCGCCGCAGCCTGCTGCATCCGAAGTTGGTTGCGAGCTTGGATACTAGCCTCAAGCTGGCTCTTCCGAACGTCCTTTCGCTGAGCTAGTGCTACATACAAAGGCTTGTTGTTAATCATGCGTTGGTTCATGTCACCCACGGCCTTCGTTGCGTCATCAGGGTTGGCAAAGCACACGAATCCAAAACCCTTGCTCTTGCCGAGCTTCTTTTCGGGCTTCTTTTCCTTCTTTTCACCTTCCTCCTTGGTCTCTTCACCTTCTTCCTTCTGATTCTCCTTATCCTTCCCTTCCTTGTCATCTTCGGACTCGGTAGCGGTGTCACGCATGACCTTTGCGGAAGTGATAGGGCCGAACTCAGCGAACATCTGTCGCAGCTTCTCATCGTCGACATCGTCATCCAAGTTCTTGATGTAAAGATTAACACCCTGATACTTGCTCGCCTTCTCCTGGCGGGCAGCCTCGTAGGACTTGCGCAGCTCCTCCTCGCGCTCGTGCTTCTTCTGAGCACGACCGACATAGAGGTCCTGGCCGTGGAAGTCCTTGCCATTCAAGTCATCGACTGCCTTGGCCGCGCTTTCATGAGTAGTGAAATTGACGAAGCCAAAACCACGAGACTTTCCTTCATTATCGCGGGCCAGCGAGGATGAGGTAACGTCTCCGAACTTCTCGAAAAGCTCTCGGAATTCATCGTCAGTAACATCGGCTTGAATGTTCTTGACGTATACGTTGGTGAAGTTCGCCTTCATCTCCTCGAATTTGCTCTGGCGATCCTTCTTGGGGATGTGATGACCGACATAGACCTTCTTCTCGTTAAGCAGCATGCCATTAACGTGCTTGATAGCTTGAGCTGCAGCCTCGTCTGTCTCGTAGTGTACAAAACCGTATCCCTTCGAGTTACCGTTCTCGTCCTGGGCAACTTTGCAGCTCAGAATGTTACCGAAAGCAGCAAAAGTGTCGTGAAGCGCCTTGTTGTCGATAGCAGCGTCAAGGTTCTTGATAAAGATGTTACCTTGTCCGCTCTTGCGCAGGTTGGGGTCACGTTGAGACCACATAATGCGGCACGGGCGGCCCTTGATCTGGGTGTAGTTGAGCTCCTCAAGAGCTCGTTCACCATCGGCGGTCGTGTTGTAGTTGACGTAGGCATATCCGAGAGAGCGGCGAGTGACAGCATCACGGCAAACGCGAATGGAGGCAACAGAACCTATCTGAGAAAAGAGCTCGAAAAGCATTGCCTCAGTAACGGAGGGGTCAAGCTCGCCAACGTAAAGAGATGCAGATGCGGCGGGGTGGGGGGTCTGAGCGGAGCTGGGGGTGGCGCCAGCAGCATCAGCTTCGTCACCGTGAGTGTCGGGAGCAACGTTGGTGTTGATAGAGGCAGGTTTAGCGTCACCGCCGTTGAGAGAGGTGTTGCTAAGATCAGCGGCAAGCTGGTCAACAGCGCCGGAGGTGGGAGCAGCAGACATCGTAACGAGAAATTAATTGACTAAAAAAGTCGCACAAAGTTAGCGTGATGGCGATAAAAAGTAACGGGGGGACGCAGTGCGAAATGCTCGTCAAAGCGAAGCGCAAATGGAAGTCGCGACGAGGTCGGGTTTGATTGTGACTTGATCGGGCGAGAAACGAATGGAGAGGAAGGGGGGAAAGACGCACCAGGCAATTAAAGAGAGCTGCAAGAATATTACGTTCTAGTGATCAAGGAATAATGATCGCGAGAAAACGAAGACCTGTTGGACAAAGGTTGTCGTCGGGACTTCAAAGAAAGGCGAGGATGATCTAAAAGTCTAAGCGTACTCGAGCTTCTAGATGTCACTTTCTACCGTAAGGTGGGCAAATAGACGAATAGATCGTAAATATTGAGAATGGTACCTATTCGAAAGAAGGACTAATGCGCGTCGATAGATGAGGCGAGTGTGTATTGAGGTCCTTAGTGGATGGTGGTGATGGTGGATTTTCTAGTTTTCCGAATTTTTTTGGTGTTTTTTTTGTCCTGAAAGAAAATTTGGCGAGAACAGAAACGAAGTACGAACGGTAAAGAACGTACTTTATAACTGAATCTCTTTTTTGTTTTTTTTTTGGGGGGGGGTGTTTTGGGTGACGAGCTGGCGATAAAGTTGTCAAGTCGTTGAGAAAAAAAAGAAAGAAAGAAGAAAGAAGGGGAGGGCCCGTTCGTCTTTTGAGATCTTGAAGATTTTTTGTGCCTCTCTGGTTGCGATCAACCACACAAAAAATTTCGACCACAAATAGTGGGGCCTCCACCAAGCTATTTTCAGCACTGGACCTTTCAATATCCTACCCTCTACCAACCGCGCTTTCCAATCGTACTTTGCTAAGTTTCCTTTAGGTGTAGTACTTTAGCCCCTCGGCAAATTTTGACTTTTCGACAAGGTATTTAACTTAGATAAACAAGTACAGATGAAATATCTTTGGCCGATGATATCTGGATAAGGTACTTTACACTACATTTATCTAAGGTACCTACTTAAACACTTGGGTACATTCTTATGTAACCTACATACCGTAAGTCACTATAGGTAAGTCAGAGGCTCGGGAAGGAGAAATTGACGTTGTGGAACTGCAGATGGACAGAGCATGCGGTAGCCGAACCTTATATTACTCAGGTAGAAGCAGGCTAACAGGTGAATTATGCAATGTCAAATTGATGGCAACTTGAAGCCGGGAGATTAGGTATCTTTCCACGTGAATGTATACCTAGGTATATGCCACATTCGCAGTAGTCAGCGACTACCTCTTATGTACCTTAAATATAAGCTCAATACTGAATATTTTGAAGTTTACAAAGACGAAGAATAGGCTAGGTACTCAATAATATAAGACATACAAAGAACATTATTCAGATGGAGGCCACCTTAGGTATATGCTATATCTATTAAGTAGAAATGATATAACTACCTGCTAATATGCGTACGAACAGTTTACACACCTAGCATATGGTGCAAAAAGTGAAGGGTTGATTGACATAAGATGAAAAGATGTAAGGTATACAAATTATTCAGCAATGATTCTAAGAGACATTTACACGGTTTACAATAGGTAGCTGAATATATTGGACTTGGACGTGTTAAGTATATTGGCTTATACAACCTGTTATCAGTATAGCTACAAGACAAGATAACTAACTACCTACCTAAACTACCTAGTTTACCCTTTACCCTTTTCTAGTTGTGACTGTGACATGTAAGTAAGAATCCTTTGTTGAAACTAGACAACTAAAATCCATTAATCAATATTTAACATTAACTTAGACAAAGCACTTATGTGTAAAGGCTTACAATGTGAATACTGTTGAATGTAGGAATCCCCCACCAAGTTTCTCAAGCCAGATACTTCGGGTGATGCAGATAAGAAGCAGGGCATAGCTTATCTTATCAATTCGCGGAGAGATACCAACTGCCTTACAGGGGGTCACCCCGCCTGCCGAAATCGACCCATAGGTTCGACGTAAAAGTAACTAAAAGTGGGTGCTAAGAAGGGTAACGAAACAGCCCTGTGACGTGCGATGCCCGAGCCTGGAAGCACCTAAGGAATCGAAGCTTGTCGACGTTTAGAAGACAACAGAAACTTAATTTCGTGCATCACCAAACAGCTGACTGATCAACATCCAATACGCCATACAGAGCCATACAGGTACAGCATTAACATAAATCTACCTATATGTATACGTACTGGACATAGGCGACCTTAGCTTACTAAGCTTTAAAAGTGCATGTCGTATTGCCGCATCCATCTCACGTCTTTTTCCATACGACGACGATCTACGCAAATGCGCATACTCGTTTCATACAGCTTTTGCGCATATTCGGACGCCGGTACTTCCCTTTGCGTAGATTGCTATTAACTTTTCCACTGCACTTTCCGAAAGGAAAAAACAACATAGGCAGCTAGCTACCCGTTCTTATTATTTCTCATTAGGCAGCTATTACGTCAAACACGACCAGTCAAACTCCAAACCCTCACGACAGCTACTTTATTCCACGATAGCCACACGATGTTTATTCACGCTGCATAGTAGATAGAACATAATCTACTAACACTTCTCAACGACATTACCAACTTATTTAGCGAAAAAAAAATAGGCTCAACTTAAATCCCTTTAATACGTTGAAACAACTCCTACGCATCCCACCATGTTCCCAACCTTTACCGGCACTTCGAGACGGCCGCGAAACGTCAACCTGAGCGGTCAGCGGAATACAAATCCTTGGGCCACCTCAAGTTGGTCACCCTCCGGTTCTGGTGCCTCTAAGACCGTAGCGCAGGCACAAATCGAACGTGAAAGGAGACAGAGGGAGCGTGACGAGTTGAATGCTGCTAAGAGACTTCAAAGGCTATGGAGGGGCTATAAAGACCGACGAAACTTCAAACAGGCATGTCGAGAAGAGTTTGATGCTCTATACAGTCAACCTCCGAGCTGTGACCCTTCGACTCGAGTGATTGGTGCCTTGACTCTTATTCGTATCCTATTCGATCCAGCGCGAGCAGACGACCAAAAACGTTTAGACTTGCTAGTTCAGGATTTAATTAGTCTAAACTTACATTCGAACCTGGATCTCTTCAGCCCTAGTTCTCTGGATCGACTAGCAGTGCTTATTGTAGGAGCTCTTGAAGGGTATGTGCATGCTTGAAACCATAGTTGTATGTATTGCTTGTTTACTTACATTTGTGATATAGCCGATCAACCAGTTCGTCATTAGATCTTCTCCGACTCCTAGTTCTCATTATCAAAAACCGACCGCATTCTATTACTCTCGTCTTACATCGATATTATAAACTCCTCTCCACGTATTCTAAACAGAATGTTCAGGGGAATACCAACTCAATACTAGACTCGGATGTGGTGGCTGAAGCAGCAACGGCCCCTCTCATCCCACCTACACAAGGTACGTTGCGTAGCTTAGCCCAGCAGAGCCATTTCTTCGGTCTCAGGTCTCTCGGTACATTTTCATTATTGCATGGTCTGACAGCTGTTAGGAGTGTCTGTATTGCCAGCTTATCAAGCTTTCGCATTCTCGTTCCTTACTTCACCAAACCTTCTATCCCTACAGCAAGATCCTACACGGATAGCAAGTCATGTAGATCTTCAACTTTTATCACAAAGTATCGTGGATACTATCTCGCAACATGACCATATCGGCACCCTGTCAAAGAATGGCGCTTTCTGCCTCTTGGCCCACTTCATTGCTTTGAATAGGGCAGCTTTTTCCTCATACGGGTTTAAATACCTTGAAGCGCTCTATCTCCAGCTCTCCATCCTTGTTGATGACATTCGCGTACGATATGATAGACGCGGTGCCAGCAACGAGGCTGCTGGCGGCAATGGCGAGACGTCTGAACACGAGGATGATAACGTCGAAGATTATACTCCATTATCCACTTGGGCACTTAGCCAGCTAGATTTCCTCGTAGACGAGGCCGGTATCTCTGATCTGCTAAGTAGATTTACTTCGTTCGTAGCCAATATTTGAAGCATGTATAGCTCTTTATACTAACATGACAATCTAGTACCGCTGTCTCTCCTGACCGTCTTTCCGAAGATGCGAGCCTTCTCGCTGGCTATACGTTGGTACTGCTAAGATGCTTTCCGAGCCATGGCGATGACATCAAAATGCGCCTCTTTCAAGGCGATATCTCTATAGCCAGCCAAGCGAACCCCATATCCACGCCTTCAGTTAAGTATTTCTGGCAAGCAGCCTCAAATACAAGCATATTCAAGACCATCACGCAGCCTAGAACGCAGCAGCAGCCCTCAACAATCGTTACACTTCTCCATCCGGACCAGATACGTGATAGAGAATGGAGGACTATATTGCTATTTATAGAATTATATAACTTCCTTCTCCGAGTCACCGATGACGAAGACTTCTTACCTCCGGAAAGTCAGATACTATCCCACCAAAGCCTCGTAACGTCGAGAATACGTTCAAGTAGTCTCAGTCTAGACGAGTTGAAACAACTTGGTAATTTTCTCAAGAATTTGTCTTTTCCATTGTACTATAATCTGGCGGATATTATGCCGTCTGCTTCAAGGCCAGCCCGACTCAATAGCCTCATGGGTATCAGTTTTGGGAATTTCGCCACACAAGAGGAAGAGTCCAAAGATACCCGGTCGTCATTTGCCGGTATCATTGGGATGGATGTCTTAAGCCTGAGAGCTGCATCGACGACAACCATGCGTTCGTTATACGAAAGAGATTCTCGCCGGCGCTTTCTTCCTACCGACTTTTGGCTGATGACCTCAAAGTTCGACATGGATGGATTTATATCAGCTGTCGTCTTGGAAGAGCAGCAAAAAGACCAAATGGATGAAGATGGAGACGACTCGGACGACTCAGACGGCGATGCGCTTGATACTTTCCATACCTTTACAGGACAGCGCCTCTCACGAGCAGCACAGATTGAGAAACGACGTCGACTACGCAGGGTCCAGCGGGAGCAGCTCCTAGCCCAAGTCGGACCTAAACTCGAAATTCTTCGAAACATGCCATTTGTCATCCCCTTCGAGGTTAGAGTTCAGATATTCCGTCAATTCGTATATCTTGACAAGTCGAAGCGCAGAGGTGGTCATGTCGATCCTGACCGGTGGCGTTTATCGGTAATATCAGGAGAGGGTGGATTTAATGGACCTTCTGTTAGAGGCAGAGACATCCTCGGCCGCCATTCCGCTAGGGTCAAGCGTGGGCAGGTGTTCGATGATGCATACGAGCAGTTCTACCCTCTCGGTGACGCGTTGAAGGAACCCATCCAGATAACATTTGTTGACCAGTTTAACCAGCCCGAAGCTGGTATTGACGGTGGTGGTGTTACGAAGGAGTTCTTAATGAGCGTCACTGACGAAGCCTTCACTCCCAGCTCCGATCATGGCCTCTTCGTTACCAATAGCCAAAATCTACTATACCCAAACCCAAGCACATTTGACAATCGTGCCGAACGCCTTCGTAGTCGTGGATATACAGAAAATGATGCAAGGTGGAGGGAAGAAATGATCGATCTCGCTAGACGTTATGAATTTCTTGGTCGGGTGGTGGGGAAATGCATGTACGAAGGCATTCTGATCGACAAGGCTTTTGCTGGTTTTTTTCTTCTTAAGTGGTCAGCATCGGGACAAGGTTCACTAAACGATTACCGTGCCAACCTGAACGACTTACGAGACTTAGACCCGGAGCTATATCAAGGACTTATCAGTCTCAAAAATTATTCTGGTAAGGTTGTAGACCTCGCACTAGACTTTACCATCACGGATCAAGTTACGACAACCAATGGTAACACACTCACTATTACACGTCCGCTCTGCAAGAATGGCGAGAACATTCCTGTTACCAACACAAATCGCCCTCTTTATATATCCTACGTCGTAAATCACCGGCTCGTAGCGCAACCCTATCGACAAACCAGGGCCTTCCTCAAAGGCCTAGGGTCTATCATCAACCCTGCGTGGTTATCCATGTTCAATCAGTCAGAACTTCAACGACTTGTTGGTGGTGACAGCTCCGAGATTGACGTAGAGGACCTTCGACGTAATACTCAATATTCCGGCCTCTACGCCGTGGGCGACGATGGCATGGAACATCCAACTGTACAAATGTTCTGGCAGGTGATGCGCGAGTTCCAGGATCCCCAGCGACGCGAGGTTCTCAAATATGTCACATCGACACCGAGAGCACCGTTGCTGGGTTTCTCGCAGCTAAGCCCCCATTTTAGCATCAGAGATGGCGGCATTGACGAGGAAAGATTGCCCAGTACGAGTACCTGTGTTAATCTTCTAAAACTCCCGCGATATAGCTCAAAGGAGACGCTAAGAAGCAAGTTACTCTACGCCATCCAATCCGGGGCCGGTTTTGATTTGAGCTGATAGAATACCGGGAAAACGATTCACGAAGCTAACGGCCTTACGGCTCTCAACTAAGGTGGAAGATTTGGTCATCACGTGCTTCGTAAAGATGTTACCTAGCTGAAATGAACGGTATAGCTGAGTGCGAAATAAAGTCACCTAAAAATGTATATGGTTAAGCTAGCTTTCGAGTAATAGCACCCACTTGAGATTATGACTCTATTCTTGTAGGATCTCAAGCTTCTTGGGAGATGATATTCTGTTCTCTCTACATAAGTCCATCGAAGCTGTGTCGAGCTGATAATTCCTGACTGCAGTTGTATATTAACATGTAATAGTAATAAAATGAACTCATTATCAAGTACAAAGGCCACACAGAACACTTGCCTCACACTAAACTTAGGCGAGACCCAGACCCGTTTCTTGCTTCGCGAAAGCTGCTGCTTCGAAGGTAATGCAGAACAGTGTATATTAAATCTATAAGCCGGGTGAGGAGATGCGGCTATGGCCTTATAGACGGTCATAAAAGCAGCTGCCGACAGCTGAATTAGGTCATACAGCACGTGTATTTGGTGTCCGTACGACATATGGTCGGACAACCCTTACAAGGCGTATCGTATTGTCCTCTCGGGCTTATATGCCATGGCTCCTTCTCATCACTTCCCGGCGTCGAAGAACCTGTACGTCACTGTCGGCGGGTCATACTATGGCCACGAATTCACGCCTGTTATTAAGAACTAGGTCGCGCAGTAATACACAGGGACTTTGCCGAAGAGCATACGTGACGGAGGACCTGGGATTGAAATAGTATGTATATTCCATTTCCTTACCCCTATTTACGGTCATGGGGAGGCTTGAGCCTACCAAGAGTATACCACCACAATATAAGCAACAAGAAATAGTGGTCGAATATTCATCTACCTTCGGAAAGGCAACAACAATGTACCTCACTCCTCCAACCAAAGGAATAAAAGAACCGATGATTATCGCCCCCCCACCTAGCTGCCCCTATAGTCTAGTGGTTAGGACGTCGGATTCTGATTCCGAAAACATTGATTCAATTCCAGTCAGGAGCTTTTAAACAGCTTACTCTAAGCTTTTTGCTTTCTCATCAAACCCTCCTCGGGTGAAAATCTTTTGTGTGCTGGTCGGTCTTCAGAATGAGGGTATCGTGGAATGAGTGGAGCTGGGTCATGCTAGCTTCGAATTACCCTCCTGTGGTGGCCCACTAGAATATAATATGCCAAAGCAAAGTGTGAATATTGTTAATAATTAATGTAACTCCAGTGGTTTCTATTTTAACCTGGCCCTTCTGTTATATTCTAGGGTAAAATTTGATTTTCTACGGGACGGATACTAACTAATGTCATCTAGCATAACGTTCTAATAGTATATCACCCGTCGCCCATGATTAGGTGGGTATCATAGTGATATATATCCTTTACAGGTTTCGTTCTTGATAATATTTATGGACATTGGAAACCCAGTCGCAGTTGTGATGACCGGATAGATCTAGCTCTCGCATATTCTTCAAGGTTGAATTGCCTCTATCTGTAGTGTAGATCTCATGAATTCTAACAGCTTCTTATCTATGATTCTGTTCTCTAGATTGTGTATCGAAAATCAACGTGACCATCGAGAATCCTTTTACCTTCATCTGCACACTTGTTTTCCCACTTGAGGAGAACTATGGAGATGCAGGCGGCAATCACAGCAGCGACGCAGATGGCCATCACGGCTATGATGCCAGGAATATAATCAGGGGCGTCCTACCTTCAAGTTAGCAAGAATATATCATTTATTTAAAGATTCTTGACGGACCTGTTGGCGGAAAACTAAAGATGAGTAGATGCCACCGAGACCACTAACAGTAATCAAAACAGCCGTGGCACAGGCGCGTTTGGCATCACCGCGCAGATTGTTCGCCTGCCAAGCAAGTGTAGTTACCACGAGCCCATTTACTCCGGCTTCGCCTAGGAAAGTTCCTACATATCTCGGAACAGGCTGCTCGAGAAAACCTGTCATGCACAACCCGACGATTGCTACAAGCCCCTGGACGATAACGAACGGTCCTCGTAGACGCATCTTGTCGGCGAGCCACGAGACAGCCATCCCTTCTACAACGGAGAACAGAGCTGGCGGCGCCGACAGGACGAACGCGAGCTCTTGCGAGTAACCCATTCCATTGCGTAGGATAAGGGGTAGGAAAAAGAGAAAGGCGTAAACTCCTACGGCACCAGCTGAGTACATCAGCGAGAACGACCATACTTTCCAGTCCGTTATTGTCTCGATGAAAATAGCCCATGTGACCTTCTGACGCTCCTCGGACCCGCGGTCCTCCGCAAGTCGGGCCTTTACGAACGCCGCCTCTTCTGCGGAGAGGAACTTGTTGCGGTGCGAATCCGGGAAGTCGACGATGATAAACCAAGCAACAATCGCAGCGACGCAGGTAATAACGCCCTCGATAATATATATCCACCTCCAGCCCTTGTAAGCGGGGTGCGTCTTCGAGATCTGGATCAACCCAAGGGCGAAAATATTCGCGAACGCGGAGAGCGCGGAGCCCGTCATGAAGAACGTCGCCAGGCGCTTCTGGACCTCGTAGCGCCTGTACCAGGAGGAGATGAGGTAGACGCAGCCGGGGTAAAACCCGGCCTCGAAGACGCCGAGGAGGGACCGGAGGACCGCGAGCGCCACCCAGCTGTCGAGGAACCCGATGCCCATCGACACGAGGCCCCAGGCGAAGACGATGAGCGCGAGCCAGTTGGCGGCGCCGACGCGGTGGATGATCATGTTGCTCGGCAGCTCGAACAGCATGTACCCGATGAAGAAGACCAGCAAGGCGACCGACGCCCGGTCCCCGACGGCGAGCCCCACGTCCTCGTCTAGCCCCGAGATCCGCGCCACCGAGATGTTGCTCCGGTCTACCATCGCGATGGTGTACAGCGCTCCGAGGATGGGTAAGAGCCGGATGTCGATCTTGCGGAGGACGCGCTTCTCGAATTTCGAGTCGTGAGAGACGCCGCCGTCTGGGGGAGATGACGAAGACGGCGAGAGGGATTCCCTGTTGCCATTGCCATTGTCGTTATCGTTATACTCGCACTTCTCGTGGTGCGAGACCGAAGCTTCTTTTTCCTCCATCGTTTACCGAACCAACGTAGGTAACCACCAAGAATGGAACATCTATATATATAAAAAAAGAAGAGGGACTTTGGCTATCTAAGGTAAGGGAACCCCCCATATTTTATTGCTATTGCCTCGGGTGCCTTGTTACGAAGTTCCGGGGACTTGGAGGAATGCGGAGGGACTGTGGGGTAAAAAGCTGGGGTAAAAGGGGGGAGGGGAAGGGTGGACATGGCTGGGTTCGGGAACCTTGGGTCACGGTTTTCCGGGGAATATCTCTTCTGGGTATACCGCGAGAGAGACTAGTATTTCACGATACCCAAGTAAGCTTGTAGTCCCGCGGCTAAGGAAGATGGTATCGTGTGTGGTCTGTTGCCAGCACAGACGCTATTGAGGAAGACGTCTTTGTCTCTTCTATCCCGGTTTAGTGTATGTTGATGGATGGGCTGATATTTCATTTGAGGAATAAGCGCTAACATTTGGCTATGGCCGTGAGCTAGGATAGAGTAGCTGGATTCTATATAAAACACTGTCTTAACTGTTAAGTTACTTTATATGAAATATTCTGACCCTTGTTTGTTGAGGAAACGAGATTGTCATGCCATTGTAATAGCCAACCTAAACCAATGTAAGACATTAGTATGAGATTAATTAAACCAATGAATTTTTAAGTAGGTAGTCGGAAGCTTTTCATTATTAAATCAGCATCAGGTTGACATATTACAAGGGCGGTACTATGTGACGGCTCAAGTCTGAGAGAACTGACACATGTAATAGATATTCCCAGTACTTCATAAACAAGTGCCTGTTCTAGTTATAAGTTGTGATTATACATATGCAATTGGAAATATGACAAGAAACAGAAGGAAAGAGGCAGGGAGTATAGAAGCATGAACGAAGATCAAGAATGAGTTATGGGAATAGCCTACGGTAAGCCATTCGTAGAAGTCTACAAAACACGTAGCTACTTACTTACACGACCACCCGATACGACACATTACGTATAATCTGGTATGTTTCTGGGGACCACCCAAACTCCGTAATATATTTTTCTTTTCTTTTGTTTCGTTTTCTCTTTTGTTTTGGGTTTGAAGCTGGTCAACCACTCTTTAGTGCCCTGTGGAATAGCAAGGCACTATTACGAACTAATACTATCATCCGCCTCTTTTTAGCAGCTATCTTCCGCACTCTCGATGTTAAAGTGCACAGAGACACAGGTGACCAAATATTCATAGGTGGTCTTAATAGCATATAAACGAAGAGTTACTTTATGGTTGGGGGTTAAACGAGGTACGGGGATGTTGCTTGATTTTTGGGAAACTATCTGGCAAGTAGAGTAGCTAGAGTTAGGTAGGCTTGAGTAAAGAATTGCAACTGTGAATTAGGTATGTAAGGTACCTGGACTGCGCAGTGTGACTAAATGGATCAGGCAGTACTTGAATGTGTATAGATATGAAGCAATCGTTAAATTAACCTTTTTCGCAACCGATCCGAAAATGGGCGAATGACGGTAAACAGAAAAAGACCTCCTTAAAGGCAAGTCTGCGACTAAATAGTCTATGGAAAATGACCATCCCCGACATCCCCCACAGGTGTATGTAGCTTGTTAAATTGCACACTCGGTGTTTTTCCGGCCGTTTGTGCCGTTAAATCCGTATGGCTCTGCTCCATATCTAACCGTAGACGAGCTTGAAGATGTCGTTGTGGACGTAGTACTGGGAGTTCTCAGGAACAAGGTAGAAGGATTGGGTGTAGCTCATGGGTCGCTGCTCCTCGTCAACCTAAAGATATAAGTTTAGCGTTGGGCTCAAACGTATTATATGGAATTGTGCGTAAACAAACCAGAAGCTGACCGGTCACGAGGACCAGAATGTGGCCGGGAGCGACACCAGGCTGGAGGTCAATGGTGGAGACCTGGTGCTTGATCTGCTGGAAAGGAAGGCCCTAGAAATTGAGGGTCAGTTTCGTGCTAGAATCATGTGATGGGACCGATCAAGTTACCTGGAGCTTCTCGATGATGGAGGGGGTGCCCTTGAAGGAGGCAGACTCGAAAGTCAGCATGGAGGCATCACGCTATATTCACCATTAGTTTCTTTCGCATCAACAGATCATTTTCTCGAAATGCGCATACGTAGAGGCTTGCTAATCCGGCTCGATTTTGGTCGAACTGGTTGTAGTAGTATTGAACGAACATAGCTGTAGAAGGGAGCGGATGTTAGCTTAGTTGGCGGTAACGCTTGCGTGTCGCAAGAGTCGTTCGACGAGGCACATACTCGCAACTTCTTCCGGACCTACTCGACCGGTTAGTAAATAAACTTGTTATCCTTCATACTCGGCCTCAATAGCCCGGGTTTGTTGGGCAGCACGAGGCGTTTCGCAGAGGGTGTCACCTACTTTGAGCCATCTTGTAGGGGTAATAACTAATCGACCTAGTAAAAAGGTGACGAAATGTTGATCTAGTACTCTGTATGAAGTACGGTTGGTTAGTTTGGCAATATTTCGATTTCAGATGATGTTCTTTTTGTGAAAGAAGGGAAAGAAAGTTATTGTAGATAAATAGATGGTTACGAGATAGAGAAAAGAAGTGAGGCCATTCAGGTCTGGAGGGGCATTTTAGAGGAATGGTCTCCACTTACTTTTTTATGCGAGCTAAAGTTGTTTGGACATTCACGCTGGCATTAGGCAGGCTAGGTACTGTACCTAAGGTAGCAGGCTGGCTCAAGGTCTGGCGGGGTAAAAATTGATTGTTTTTTTTTTTTTTTTTTTTTTTTTTCTACCTGATATCTAAGTGTGCATGTACAATGTACAACGCGATCTTATGCAGGAGGCGTTAGGCAACTATCGTTATCGGTAGATTATGTAACTCAACAAATTTTCTTTATTGGCTTGCGCCTCGCTACCAGATATATGCATAATAATAATAAATATGCGTACGCTACCTTTCATTCAAGGCATTGTGCATCCAAGTTATGTACAGTATATACAGTACGTACATGTGCTTATGTGGGCCGCTTTCGGCCGTGACGTCTAAATACTACCTTGTTGCTCCCAAGTTGGGAAGCAGCAACAGGGTAGAAGAACGAACTTGGCTTAGGGTGCTTACCTACCTCCTAGGCTGTTAGGAGGTAGTGAATGGTAAATAATGACTTGTGAATGCCTACCTGAGGTTTAGTGAACGTAAACTTCCCAAGAACACAACACACCTAACACTCGCACTTCTAGAATGGCGCATCAGCTGCTCGTCTATAGTGCAACACCACATTGGCTGCTTTTGTGGTCACCTCTGTGAAAGTATGATTTCCGATAGTAATAATCTAAGATACTTAGGTGCTATTTATTATGTGGTCAACATCCTCTTCAGTCCTACAATTAATCCCTTGTGCTTCAAGATAATCCAGTGGGCATCAATAATCTACCTCATCCGCAGTTCAGAATATAAAGTCTAGTGTATCGTATATTACAGGTACCCTACGATGGCGCCAGACGGGGCAAACCCGGGAAATGATATCTCATCCCAAGAGAACCACCCAAAGCATGCACACGGCGATGCTGGGATCTCTCGTCTTTTACGTCGCCACAGCCCTAGCACAAGACGCCCAGGACGTCATGTCCGCGATTCTTCGACGAATTCTCTAGATAGGATATTTGATACCCGTACCGATTCTACTCGGGTCCTTCACCATCAGGTCCTTCAGAGATCTATGACTGTACAGGATAAGCATTATGCAAATAATTCTTATGGGATTACTGAGCTACGTGATGGATTTTTCGATGCCATCTTCCTTCCCCCTGAAGAGGTCGATTCTCAAGCTCTTATGAAGCAGGCTGAGTTAACTCTCCCATATGCCTTCCGAAAAAGGGACCCCCTGTCTGCGCGAAACTTCTTCCCCAAGCAGTGGCATGAAGTAAAAGGAGTAGTTCGTCGAGTTACCACTACGAGGGCTGGTATTAGATTGCTCAAGTCCTTTCTTGCTTTCTTCATAGCATATATCCTATGCCTTATCCCCAGTGTTCAAGATAGGCTAGGCCGTTACAGTTATATCATGGTTATATCCGCCATACTCAACCACCCCGGGAGAACTTTAGGAGCTCAGGTCGACGGGACTCTTCTAACAATAATAGGTACGGCAACAGGCTTAGGATGGGGAGCGTTTGGTTTATGGGTATCTACCGCTACGGCAACGGCACGTATTGGATATGGTGGCGTTCTAGCTGTCTTCCTTTTTATATATATTTTCGCTATCGCATGTCTTCGTTCATATTATATCCGCACATACCAGGCAATTATATGCGCTGGGATATCCATATGTTATACATGTCTGGCAGAGGTATCGGGCAGCGAGGTCTCCTGGTCTAAGCTCCTCGCTTATGGTGTTCCTTGGGTCCTGGGACAGGCCATCTCTCTTACTATATGTTGCACGGTGGTGCCAGATGCTGGTGCGCGTCCGTTAGCCGTAGCTCTCCATCAAGCTTTTGCTGTTATGCTGGTAATCCTCCTCACCCCATCTATGATATCTACGATATTGTTAACTAACTCTCCCAAAGGATGGTCTTGGGTTAACTCGACTAGAAAACATAAGGACACGCCGAAGACTAACACAGACATTTGTAAGCATTTCACAAGCATATAGAGATCTCGTGATCGACTTTTCTATCACGCTTTTTGACCCGAAAGACGTATTGGCGCTCCGCAATCTTATCCAAGGTGTCATTCGTGCACTGCTCAGCTTGAATAGCGAAACGGGAATTCTTGATAAGCTGGATGGTCCCTCTCTGGATAGAATAAGCCGCGAGCGGCCTATTATCGATGAATTCGTCTTAAATATGGGAGAACAAGTTCACGACGCAGAAAGCGAGGAACAAAATAAGTTGGCTAAATTTGTTGCTAGTAACTTAGCCGAACCGACAGAGAGACTCCTCCTGGCTATGGAGGCCGCTTTACAAAGCTGCGACGCAGTTTTAATGGAGATGTGTGGCCATCGCCAATATCTCGGCCCTCCGAAGAGTGTGTCGGATGATATTCCAGGATCACTAGTAAAGCTGCGTAGGCGTATCATAGCCTTCGGTGAGTGCCAAGATAGTGTGTTGGCCAGCGGTAGACTGCCTTCTACCTATGCAAAATCTCCAGAGATTGTCAGGCTCTTTACATATTGTCGGCCTGTTCACCAAGCAGCAACGGCAATCGAAGAATTGCTTGTAAAAGTTAATGCGATGCAGCAGAGGAGGTCAAGATATCCAAGATTTCATCCCCCATCCTATCCTTTCTGGAAAGCAATACACCGCACAAATGCACAAGTCCGACATGACCGAGGCGGCCTAACAGCTGGTTCATACTTTAAGAGCTTCAGCGATATAGCGGCAATCATCCAGAAGATAAAATCCAGCGACTTTCAACCATTACCGAGGGAAGGTGATGATATCACGAATAAAGAACCAGACACTTCGTATGCTACAATGACAGCTGATGAACCTGAGGATGAATGGAGTACAAAAAGAAACCGTGTGCGACAGGCAACTTGGAAGATTCTCCATCGATTACAGGGATTTGAGACGCGTTTTGGGCTCAAAACCGCAGCGATAACTTCGTTGTTGTCTATACCTGCTTGGATTACCCGGGCTCATGTATGGTGGGATGGCTATGAAGTCTGGTGGGGAGTTGTGATGGCTTGGCTTATTATGGGAGCTCGGTCAGTAACGATACCTCTCTTCAAGAACTCAACTCGTAGAGCTAATGGTGACTCTTCCAGTACTGGCGGTAACATTCAGGATCTGGTAGCGCGAGTGCTCTGCGCCGTCCTCGGTTCCCTTTGGGCAGGCCTATCATATGCTGCTGGCAATGGTAACCCATACGTTATGGCTGTGTTTGCTGTAATATTTATGCTCCCCATGATGTACAGATATACACAAAGCACGCACCCGGTAAGTTCTATCATTCGTGACGTGTGATTTGAGGCTTGCCTAACGTGCTATAGAGATCGGGACTCGTGGGATGCGTTTCGTTCACGGTTGTGTCGCTAGCAGAAGTTGCAGCTGAGGGTAGCCCTTCCCCAGCCACGCTCGCCGCTACACACGGAGTTGCTATGATAGTCGGCGTTGTGGCTTCTGTTGTTGTTAATTGGGTTTTATGGCCATTTGTTGCTCGACACGACCTTAGAAAAGCCACAGCTGCAATGCTATTCTATTGTAGTATTGTGTACAGAAGTAAGTCATACCATGCTAAATTTCCTACATAACCTTTGACAAGTCCCTAGATATCGTGTCGAAATACGTCTATTATGAAGAGGGAAATGAGCCCACAAAGGACGATATACAAGCTTCCGAGATTCTCGAAGGACGCTTGCGCGAAGGGTTTGTAAGGCTAAGACAACTGCTAGTAGGCCGATCATCCTTCATATCATCTTGCAAAGCCAACATATTAACGGAAACTAGGGCCTTACGCGTCACGAGATACGCCTACGAGCCCCCTTCGATCCTTTACCATATTCCGCACTCATTGATGCCTGTGAGCGCTTTTTTGAGTACATAGTCACGGCGCGCCAGGCATCTCTGTTTTATCATCCACATTTCATCAGGGACAACACTGAGTTCGCGGTAGACTTGTTAGGTCACAGGAGAGACGCGATTGCTACCATATTGACGAATCTATATGTTCTTTCCGGTGCCCTTAGGGCAGACAGAAAAGTCCCTGTAAGTCCAGATAAAATGCAAGATGGGTCAGTTAAGTCAGTTTCCGAGACTGACAGTGTTAGAAATATTTGCCAAGCGCTGCAGCTACGCGGAAACAGCTTCTAGACCGGATGGGTGTTTTAGAGGCCGAGCTTGCGGCGAGCGGAAAACTCAGCGCTGATAAAAAGACGGAAGGGAGAAAATGGGCCCAGATATACAGCTACTCATATAATGAGAGCTTGACCGGTTGTGTCGAGCAGCTAGAGGAACTTGAGAAATATACCAAGGCCATTGTTGGCGAACAGGGGTAAGTCAAGCTGTTACTAATTTCTAAATGGATACTAATGAAAGTGCTTCAGGTTCGACTGCTTATATACGGATGAAGACGGGCTGATGGAATGAATGCTGCTTGCTTGATTGAAAAGCAAGGCGAAATTGCATAGTATATACCTTAGGTACGCATGAGCGGATAAAGTCTATAGGTAACCTGGCCAACTGCGGAAACAGAAAAGCTGCTCGGACATACTTCAATTTAGATCTTAATCACATAATGTAAGTCAGTACCTCCAGTTGCATTACTCATTTCTTCAACTTACCAAAAGGTATAGACTTCCTCATTTACCAATTACTTTAGTTTAAAGAACTTGTACCTCCACTGTGGTTTCGGTAAGTATTCGTCGGTATAGTACACGTACCCAATCCCTACCCTCTTCGAAACGCCCATGCAGGTGGTTAGACCCAACAAGATGGATTGCGCATCCGTGCTTCTAGTAACATTAGCAACAACGATGGGAACAAGCTCGTCTATTATCCCGTCCCTCTTGTCTCCTTCATCAAACCTGAATTCTCCCGGATGACCAGATACATTCAATTTCCAAGCTTGGCTGCCCGAGTCGATCGTAATATGAAACTGCCGAGCTTTTACATATGACGCAAAAAATCCGAGCTCGCCACAATCCAATTTATAAAATAACCTTATTCTTTTTCTTGATGACCCCTTTATTAATGTCTTGACATCTATATAATGTGTTACCAAAAGTTTGTGTGCAGTGGGTTAGCAACCTAATTTTAAATTAATTCACACCGATACCCTTTTATTTTTAACTTTTTATAATTTAATAATAAAATAGTTAGAATTTGAGCTTTTAGTACTAAAATAAGCGGTAATAAATAAATTAATAGTAAATTAAAATTAAAAATTCGTATTATAATTATTATAATTATAAATTACAATTAAATAAAAATTATTATTATAAAAAATTTTCATTATTATTATAATATTATAATTAATATAATTAAATATTAACATTATTATAAAACGTTTAAATTTTTATTTAAAAAAAATTATTTAAAAATTTTAAATTAAATATATTATTATATTATTATTTTAATATATTAATTTTTATATTTTAAATATTAAAATATCGTTAATTAATTTATATTTAAATGTTTAAAATTAATAATATATTATATTTTTTATAATATTAAATTACGTAAATAATAAATAATAAAATATATAAAATTAATATTTAATAATATTAAAAAACATTTAATATTTATAAATAAATATAAAAATTAAAAAAACGAATTTATTATTATTTTTTTAACGATAAATATATTATAAAAAATAATTTTTATTATTTTAAAAAATAAATAATCCGTTTTTTAAATAAATATTATTATTAAAACTTTATAAATTTTTAACTTTATATTAAATTTTTTATTTTTATAATAATATAAATTATAATATAATTAT
>MU284211.1:0-74850 GCA_022478815.1 Daldinia bambusicola
ATAATTTTAATTAATTATTTATATTTTTTATAAAATAAATAATTAATATAATTAAATTTTTTATTTTTATATATATAAATTAAATATAATATAACTTTAAAAATACCTTTAATTTAATATTATTTTTTATATGTAAATTTTATTTATTTAATATAAATTAAAATTAATTTAAATTTAAATAATATTTTATTAATAATAAAATTAAATTTAATAAAAATTAATAATATAATTTTATTAATTAACTTAAATAAATTATATTTTAAATAATAATTAAAAATTTTATAATTAATTAAATATTAATAATTTATTTTTTACCTATAATATATTATATTAAACCTAAAAAAGCTATAATATACTTATATTTAATAAGGGGTCCGTATTTAAAAAAGGTTCGTATCCCCCCCCTCGAACTTAGTACATGTCCCGCTTAAGTATATCAAGTAATCAAAGCTATAAAAACTCTAAAATACCTACCTATGTCATTTTTAGAATACCTACCTAGCATAAGAGGTCCGACCGATCGAATTATTACCTAGGCACATACCTAGGTAATGGAAAGTTACATGTATGTACTGCAGTCTTCTTGCACTTGGGAATATAAGTACTAAAAGCATCGTATGCTTACCTCCTTATGTAGGTACTTGTATAAAGTTGGGAACGATTACTTAATACTAGGTACCTACCTTACAAACGGTACCTAGGTTATGCACAAAACAGGTAATTACCTGCCCTATACGTTGCAAGTGCAAGAACGGCAGAAAATAAAAGCAGCAATAGCGCTAGACCGAATCCGTTTAAAAGAAGGTGCCCTCGCAGCCTCGGCAAGAAGCTTGGGATGAGCTTTGGCCACTGTCAGGCCAGCATTGACGACATGCCATTGCTTTCCGAGGTCTGCCGATGCCCCACCAATGTTTCCGATCTAACCTTCGAAGACTAGCAGAACTTTGAAGTTTGTGCACGGACCAAACTTTAATCAAATTCGAGATCTGCTCACTAGTAGTAGGTACGTCGACGAATACACAGTGCTAATAGCATCCACAAAGTTTTATCGCACGGAATTATAGTCATCATTACAGCAAAAGTTCTATACCACACTTATCGTTCGCTAAGTGACCGCAGCGTAGGTGGTAACCTACTACCTACCTAATATACATACCAAAAATTGACTTAACGGTTTATGGTCTCCTACGGCGAGACCAGGTGTCCCCAATATGCGTAATCTTCGCAACGTTCGATATAACGCTTGGAAGTCATCGACCGATTCAAACGAAGAGGTTGTCACATCAGCATGTTGGGACCCTGCCAAAGATGAGGTCCTGTGTACTTTCGGTCCGAGCGAGAAAGATGCACGTATCCGTCTGGTAAGAATCATCGAGCACGTGAGGGCCTCATCTATAGACATGTGAGTTTGCACCACCTGTTTCGGACACCTCCGATAGTCCAAGTGCTCACCATTTATGACTATAGCGAATGTCAAGACATTGCATCATGGGATGCGCCAAGCCCAAACCCAGATTTGTCTGTTGACAGGATTGTAAGCTCGCATCACTTCAGTGATACTTTGACGACATGTCTGGTTCTTGAAGGAGGCGATATAGTCGTCGTCCAAGAATCAGACGGTCCGAACCCCCAAGATGGAGTTCATATCGAGATTGAAGGTTCCGTAGATGAGGGTATCGCAGCTGCGAGCTGGTCTCCGGACGAAGAGCTGTTAGCTATTGTTACCAAGGCAAACACGGTCATCTTCATGAGCCGTACTTTTGATTGCATAGCCGATATGACTATGAGTGCCGATGATCTCAAAGCATCTAAGCACGTTTCTGTTGGCTGGGGCAAAAAGGAAACGCAGTTCCAAGGTAGAGGTGCCAAAGCCCTACGAGATCCTACAATACCAGAAAAGGTCGACCAAGGTATACTCAGCCCCAACGATGATGGAAGTACAACCGTCAGTTGGAGAGGCGATGGCGCATATGTCGCAATCAACTCGGTAGAAACTGGTATCCGCCGAGTCATTCGGGTCTACTCTCGAGATGGTGTTCTTGACAGCGTAAGTGAGCCCGTTGACGGTATGGAGTCCGCCTTAAGCTGGAGGCCAGCTGGAAATTTGATGGCATCTACGCAGCGTTTCGAGGACCGCGTGGATGTTATATTCTTTGAGAGAAATGGCCTTAGACATGGCCAATTTTCCCTAAGAGCCCCTGAAGGCAGGTCAATCTCAAACGACCGGATACAGCTTGAATGGAACTCGGATTCTACAGTTCTCGCTGCTATGCTTGTCGACCGAATCCAGCTCTGGACCATGGGAAATTACCACTGGTATCTGAAGCAAGAAATCTTCACACAGAAGCGCCCACTTTCACTTGCTTGGCATCCTGAAAAATCGCTGCGTTTCGCGTCGGCCGTTCCAGGTGATTTTGACTCTCTATATGGACGTATTTTCAACGCTAATATCATTATAGATAAGCTATTGCTTGCTGAGTATATCTTCGAGGTTACGAAGGGGTCGCTGACACCGCCATATGATTATGGAGCCGTTGCTGTCATTGACGGAAAGACACTTAAGCTCACCCCCTTTCGGACAGCCAATGTTCCTCCTCCAATGGCACTATTTGAACTGGAAACATCATCGCCAATTGTCGATGTAGCCTTTTCTCCAGCAAATACATTCATGGCTGTTCTACATCAACTTGGCGTAGACGTATATGAATGGAAAACAAAGGGGCAGCGTTCTCTACCTCCATCTCTGGTGAGTGGCGTTACCTTCGCAAGAGATGATTCGGCCAGTGGCTGTAGACCTTTGCAAGTAGCTGTTACCGAGAATAGTGTCGTCCATTGCCTAGGGTTTGAAGAGGGCCCCGTGATCCAGTCGCATCCCTTCGATCGAACTACTGGTGAATTCTCATCTAACTCGAGCATCTATGCTGGTTCGATGTTTGGTTTTGTGCGTCTCACCCAGGCGGGATCTACAGAGGTGCTCGTTCAAGATTGCCTAGGTCGGTTTCATGGTGTTGTTAACCAGCAAGATGAATTATACTCAGTCCGTCTTCCAGCTCAACTTCCATGGAGCGAAGTTATCGACCTCGCCGGCAACGTCATTGCTGTTGGATTATCGCGAAACGGACATCTATACGCAAATTCTCGCCTTTTAATGAAGAACTGCACATCTTTTCTTGTTACCCCAGCTCACTTAATTGTCACGACCACTAATCACTTGGTCAAATTTATCCATTTGGTCGATGTAGAGAGTGAGTTCTAAAAATACCTAGCTTGTTCTTACCTATCGCTAACACTGATGTATAGGTTTGGAGGTGCCACCAGATGATCCTGAAAAGGATGAGAGGTGTCGAAGTATCGAGAGAGGCGCAAAGCTTGTGACAGCAATGCCTACTAATATGAGCCTGATCCTCCAGATGCCGCGTGGAAACCTGGAAACAATCTATCCCCGAGCTATGGTCGTGGCAGGAATTAGGCAACTCATAGACGCTAAAGATTACGAAACGGCATACTCATACTGTCGGACTCAACGTGTGGATATGAATATTCTTTATGACCACAGACCCCAGCAATTCCTTGATAATATTGGACTTTTCCTCAACCAAGTTGGAGACGTCTCGTACATTGATCTCTTCCTTTCTTCTCTACGGTAGGTGAACTTTTATCCCACGTAGGAATTCATATCTGACGCGAAGCAGAGACGAAGATGTCACGCAGACTATGTATAGAGATACTAAGGGCGTGAGGAACCAAGAGTTACCAGAAGTTACCCCCAGTGAGGTCCCTACTGGAAGTAGTCCAGACAATTCAAAAGTTAACACTATCTGTGATGCGGTGCTGTCCCATCTCCAGTCTCGCAAGACTAAGGATCACGACACTTTGCAGAACATTATCACAGCCAATATTTGTAAAGTTCCACCAGCGTACGAGGATGGACTATTGGTCGTTGCTACTCTATTGCAAGAAGATGAGCAGCTAGCCGAAAAAGCTGTCGAGCACATCTGCTTCCTCGCCGATGTCAACACCTTGTACGAAGAAGCTCTAGGCCTCTATAACCTGGACTTGGCGCTACTAGTCGCACAACAGTCTCAAAGGGACCCCCGAGAATACCTCCCATTCCATCAGAACTTGCATCAATTACCTAGAACGAGACGGAAGTTTGCTATTGACGACCATCTTGGACGCCATGGCAAAGCCCTAGCTCACCTCCAAACTCTGCAGGCACATAAAGAGGCCCAAGACTATACAGCCAAGCACGCGCTATATGCTACGGCCTTGAGGCTCTACCGTTACGACCAACCCAATCTTACCATTCTTACTGGTCTATATGCAACGTATCTTGAGACTTCGTCTCGCTTCCGAGAAGCGGGTCTTACCTATGAATCTCTTCACGACTATACAGGAGCTACGAGGTGTTACCGTGCTGCCGGTGCTTCCTGTTGGCGTGAATGTCTTTTCACGGCACAACAACAATCGCCACCGCTGACTTCGGACGCCCTTTCGGACCTCGCAGCAACACTTGCGGAAGCCCTCTACGAAGCCAAGGACTACGCGTCGGCTGCCGCAATTCATCTTGACCACCTTGATTCTCTCGAAAATGCTATCTCTTGTTTCTGTAAAGGGTACCTGTTTGCTGATGCTATGCGTCTGGTAGCACAGCGGGGACGTCCCGAACTACTAGCGAGTGCCGTCGATCCTGGTATCGCCGACTCGCTGGGTAGCAGTACCGAGTTCTTCGCAGACTGTAAGGCGCAGCTCCGCGCACAGGTCCCTCGCATCATGGAACTTCGCCGCAAAGCAGCTGAGGACCCGCTCGGTTTCTACGAAGGCGAACGCGCGGGCGCGGGCGATATCCCGGATGACGTGTCGGTGGCTGCTAGCTCGCGTATCAGTACGAGCGCTAGCTTGTTCACGCGATATACGGGTAAGGGGGCAGGAAGCGTAGGCACAGCCGGAACTGGGGTCAGTCGCGCGACGAGCAAGAACCGCCGTCGCGAGGAGAAGAAGCGCGCCCGGGGTCGTAAGGGCACGGTCTACGAGGAGGAATACCTCGTCAATAGCGTTCGTCGACTAGTCGAACGTGTTGAGAGCGCAAAGCCAGATGCCGAGCGTCTCGTCTTCGCGCTTGTACGTCGCGGCATGCACGAGCGTGCTCGTGCTCTCGAGACACTCGCTGCGGAGGTAGCGGAGGCATGTAAGATCGCTGTTAAGGAAGTGTTTGCGGGAGCCGGGAATAAGCAAGCTGGCGAGGAGGGCAAAGGAGAGGAGGATGAGGAGTGGAGACCTATGGGTGCGGATGCAGTTCTGTACGAGAATCTCGAGGCTAAGTGGAAGAAGCAGGAACCACCTGTTGTTACAGCCTTTGAGAGGCTGTCCTTGCTGGGTTCGTAGTAGGAGAGGTAGGAAAGGTAGCTAGGAAGTTAGGAAAGGGAAGGGGAACCAGGGCGGGGCATAGATAAAAGTTACTACAATGTAGGGAATCGATCACATAGGTAGCGGGTTTGCGCCCCGGAATGGAATAAGAACTTCGGTTTGGATGCTCCGCGCGCTCTTGAATGCAATATGTACATTTATGTTACAGGTCCTAAGTAGCGTTGTATTCTACAACCCATTTTTTAAATTTTGTTTTTACTTTCACGCCGACGGCGGTGGGGGCTGCGTTTCTTCAGCCGTAGCCGCGACTGTCGTCGTCTCTGTAGGTGGCGCTTCCACCGTCTCCTCCCCTGGGGCCGGGGCGCTACTACTACCACTACTACTGCTGCTGTTTTCACTTTGGTTCTGAAGGGCGCGCTCGGCGGCTTCCAGCAGGGCCTGTCCGTTACGCGACCTCTCCAAGTTCCGGGCCATGACCTCGCCGATCTTCTCGAGCATCTCGCGGGTGAGGCGGGGCTTGCCCTTCTTCTTCTTCCCTTCGCGCTGAGCGCGGTGGAACTCCTGGAGCGGGGTGCGCATGGAGTCCTCGGCGCGTCCCTTGTGCTGCTCGGCGGCCTTCTCCTCGGCCTCGAGGCGCGCGACGTACTCGGGGTCGTGGCGGGTGCGGAAGCGGCTGTACTTGTTGCGGAGCTCGTCGATGAGGGCCTCGGGCATGGGCGGGCGCAGGAGCGTCGGGATGAAGGTCTTGTCCTCGACGTCGATCCGCAGCGTGTCCGCCTTGTAGTCCTTGAATTCCTGCTCCTCCTTCTTGGGCCACGGGATCGCGATGTTGAGCCCCGGGACGATGCGCGACCACCGCCGCTTCCCGGACACCCGGTCGTGCAGGAACCCGCTGTGCACCAGCTGGTTGATGATCACGTCCCGGGTCACGCCCGTCGAGGGGTCTTTGATCGGGTGCACGAGGCGGATGCCGGAGATGGGTATCGGCAGCTCGATGTTGAAGACGGAGGGCGTTTTGGCGTCGCGGAGCTCGGCTTGTAATCGGATGTTGCTCTATAGAGTTCGTATCGCATCAGCTATCCATTCAACAACTTCTTCTATTGTAGTGACCGGCATAATTCGTATAGTAAGTAGTAAAAGCCGTATATATAGGTAGGTAGGTATTTACCTTGTTCAACTCCTCGACTATAACCTCGGCGTTGTCGTAATTTATGCTCTTTATCTTGCCGATGCGCCCCTTGTCCGGGCCGTCAATCAGCACGACCCTGTCGCCCTCGGCGAGGTTCAGGTGGTAGGCGCCACCGGCCCACTGGCAGCGGCGATTCCGCATGGCGAGGGAGATCTTGCCGTAGGCGGCGTACCGGGCCTCGTGGATGGCGCCCTTTGCACCAGCCCACTCGCCGACGTCTCTTCGGGGAGCAAGGGGCCCTAGTTCCCATTCGTCCTTCACGGCCTGTTTCGCGGCGTTGAACTCGGCCCGCACCATTTCCAGCTGCTGCTGCTGGTCCCGGGACTGCTCCTTCTTCTGCTTCTTGTACCACTTGAAGTCCTTGGTCTTGGTCCGCTTGGCGACCACCCGCTCGGCGGTCGCCACTCGGCGGAGGATCTTCTGCATTTCTTTTTGTTCTTCTTTCCCTTCTCTAGAAGACCTTCCGCAGGGAGGAGGGAGGGAAGACGGGATTGAGGTTCACGGAGGGGAACGGGTTGTTTCTTGTTTCTTTACGACCTCATCGTTGTGCGTTCGAAGCATGCGACCTCCGGGAAACCAAAATTTTGGGATTCTATCTAATTGGTCCAATTGGGTTGTAGAAGCCTTGCCGGTGGGCCAGAGCCCGTTGGAGGGAAAACTTACCTAAGGTGGGGTGAAATTCAAAAAAAGAAAAAAAGGCGGAAAATCTAGACTCCGATTAAGTAAGACGTGCCCGTGGAAGGTACAGTAGCTTATCTTATCTATGTACCAAGCACGTACCCTGCATATGGAAGTACATTATTAGTATTGTATTACATTGTACATATTGTACATTATCCCCTTAGATGCCAAGACCCCATAAGACCCGTGGTCGTGACCATGTCGTCGGCCTATCTTGCAGATTTAGTGTCGTAGTTGAGAGCTTGAGCTTAAGCTTATCAGGAACAAAATGTTAATTTGTCCCTAACTTGTTCCTAACTTGTTCCTGTCCGACCTTCCTGTTCAAACTTTGACAGCGACAGAGGTATTATCTAGGAAATGTAGTGTCAAATAATATTCATCATTACCTATTGTGCGCTTGAATATACCTCTCTCGAGCTAACCAACAGATTCCTAAGTTATGGGTTCCAAGTC
Organism: Daldinia bambusicola; assembly: GCA_022478815.1. Lineage (NCBI taxonomy): Eukaryota > Fungi > Ascomycota > Sordariomycetes > Xylariales > Hypoxylaceae > Daldinia > Daldinia bambusicola. The sequence continues at coordinate 7,691 of MU284211.1, forward strand.
CGGAGTTCGTTCCTTTCCTTGTATGGAGCAATCAAATATAATAAAAGAAATTTATAAAATAAAATTGATCTATTAGGAAACCTTGGAACTTACCCGAATGAGATCCTATGACGTGAATCAATTTGACCTGTATGCTTTGTTGTACCCTTTCGCAAAGCTCCCCGCAAGTCCCTGATGTTCTAGGTCCAATATAGCAGACGGAAGGGCTATTATGGCATGCTATAATAAGGTTTTAAAGACCCAACGGAACAGAAACCCTAAGGTTTCGGCCGGTAAAAGCCACCCTAGCGGGTTCAAACCTGAGATGAACTAAAAAGCTTCAGAAAAGAAAAAAAGAGAGAAAATAACAAAATTTGATTCAAACTAACACCGACCCGTCTAATAACAAGCTAACCTAGCAAAGTCTCATCTTCCTTAGTTAATTGTAAGTACGTTTCATATACATGCGGATCTGCCATGTGTAATTCGATATATGTTGGTTCTCTTGTCAAGACCCATTGTCGATATCAAAAAGTCAAGACGCTATTGATTTTTTTTTTTGTTCATACGGTGTTAATGTGGTACGCGTACATACTATTGTACATAAGTAGCAAATAGGGCCATTTAGTTCCAAGTCACAAGCGAAAGCCAAGCCACAGAAACTACTGGGTTTTACAGCCTTGACCTAACCAATTCTGTATAAACAATAAGGGGGGGGGGGAGGGATGTTTTTCTTTCACTCAGCGCCTTCTACGCAATAAATACGATTAACTACCTAGGTTAAGAAGAATCCTACATACATAGTAAGAGAAGAAGAGAAAGGGGTAGGAAGGAGATAAGTTACTATGTAGGTAAAAGGAGAATTCCGAGACGGATTGGCCGTATGAAACAAAGTGTCGACTTTCTTACGCGAATACCGAAACCCCCACAAACCAACTCGTATCGACGAAGCGGCGGAAACAAAGAAACAGATTGCGCGATAGGGAGTTAACTTGGGAATTAGGAAACTTGGGAAACTTGGTTAGGTACAATAATACGGAATACACCTGGAATGATATGACAATACCGAGCCACATCTGCTCAGCTGAAGAGCCCGGATCAGCGAAGGGCTACTGCGGTGTTAAGTCGGTGAAGAAAGACGCAAGCTCCTTACCCAGCTTGTCTAGCTCGCAACGTTCGCATGTGCTCTTCGGTAGGGGGAGAGTTTGACTCAAACGTGCCTAACCTAGCTTGGTCTCTATGTCTTTTCGTCTTCTTGCCTTTCTTTTGCTGGGGGGGAGCCGATCTGCCGGCAACGTCCCCCGATCCTACATAGTATGTACATTTTCGAAGCATGGAAAGGTGAACTGCATGCAGTGATACTTAAAAGGTATCAAACTTCAACGAAATATCTGGATAGCAACACCTCTGAGTCAGCCTCTGTCCGACTGGCGATAATAATAATAATAGTCATCGTCATAATCATAACAACCATAAGCGTTAGTGATTCGATTAATTTTCTGATATTTTTATGAGATATGATCGTATGAGAATGGCCGTGCCGTCTTGTTTCTCGTAGAGTGATATATGACTTCTTTGGCTGCGCCTGAATGCTACATTCATTCACCTTTCTACCAAAGCTTGAAAGGGTGAGCTCAATAATATGCAGTAGTAGTAGTAGTAGTAGTAGTATCTTTCCAGGACCTTTCCAATGCGGGTGAATTAGGTAGTCTTTGTATTGGACTCTATGTTAGCGTATGAATATGTTCTAGAAAATTGCTTACGTATGAGGGAGTCTTATATATCTTCAATATCAATAAATGAATGGTTTCCACTTCATCCCATAGTACTACATAGTATGTATGGCATAAGCTTCAAAATGCAGGACGCTGCGCACAGGCCCACTTGAGAATACCTAGTCCACATGCATGGAATATCTTCAATGCTGTGAGACGGCAGGACGGTGTCGTGGCTTGGTACAAAAACCCAAGTACCTGTAAACTAAGGCTTTAAATGATGCATGTTTTGGTGGGTTGCCTCCTCAAGATCCGAGGCGCAAGGGCCAAGGACTAAGGACTTTTTTAGGGACGGGGACTGATGCAACTAAAGGACGACTCATAGGGCACATGATGTACAAATAGGTACATTCAATACATTCGGATTGGGGGGTTTGGGGGGATTAGGACGGAGACTGAAAGGCAAAGGCCGGCCAGTGCGAGAGCAGAAACGGAGGGAAACGTCCATATAACTAATACAGTACGCAGTGATATACCTATCTCATAGTGCCGCGTCATGTACCCTAGGTACTACCAGGTAATGTAGATGGACGTATTTGTTATTCCAAGGACTCATTACCTGCCCGTATTGTACCTAATTAGCAGCGTTTTGACTGGTTTGGCAGTGCAAGCCGCTAGGACGACCACCAAAACTTGCCTACAACCTACAGGCCTGGTAGGCTTAGGTAGGTACAATATGGACAATCCCTTAACAAATGGCAGAAAAAAGGACCCACTAAACCCCTGTCCCCCCGGTTAGGCCTACGGTCTACCTTCTTGCCTTGTGCCTCTGTGCCTGTCTGGCCTGTCCACTGTCCCTTGTCCACCAATCGTCCCTTATTTTGGGGGGTTGACCCGCTGCTTCCTGTTGCTTTGGCGCCGGTGCTGCTGCTGCTACCTGGTTACCTGGAGCAAAAGTTATGTTATGTACTGTAGTGCCTGCCTGCCTTATCCTACATAGTACCTATCCAGGCTATCCTACCTTGCTGGTGCTACTACCTAAACCGTTCAATTGAGCAACGACCTTCCAACCTTCCAACCTTTCCTCCTTCTCACATTCTCCATCTCTAATCTCCTCCATCTTTCTTCCATCATCCAAAAAAAAACTCCAAGGGAGAACCCATAACGAACAATCGCGAGGATTCAATCCATCATCAAGGCTTTTGACCTTCTTTTTTCTTTTTCTTTTCTTGCATACTCTCCGAATACCCTTGAGCAAAAGGCCCTTCCTTTTCTCTTTACCCCCCCTAAATCCGACCATCTTCTTCCCCAAACATGGCTGAGCTCCGCCGAAAGCTGGTCATCGTCGGTGACGGTGCCTGTGGTAAAACTTGTTTATTGATGTACGTCGCTTATCAAAACAAACTCGTGTCCGCCACTATACTAACCCAAACCGTAGCGTTTTCTCCAAGGGAACCTTCCCTGAGGTAAGAGAAGAGCTGCCTCGTCATCATCATCCATCATTATCATCATTAATACTTCCCCCCCTTGTATCCAACCAACAATACACCCGCGTCATACCGAAACAAAGGGACATCGGTTCCGTCAATCCATCCGCCTTTTCGAGCTGCTGCCTCGTCGCCCATTGATGCCATCATAAACACTTATCGCGTCTCAGAAAATAATCAATATGTCGCTGTGCACAATGCTGACAAAACGTGCTTTTGCTTTTTCAATAGGTCTATGTCCCCACTGTCTTCGAGAACTACGTCGCCGATGTCGAAGTTGATGGAAAGCACGTCGAATTAGCCTTATGGGATACGGCTGGTCAGGAAGACTATGACCGTCTCCGACCTTTGTCTTATCCTGACTCTCACGTCATCCTAATCTGCTTCGCTGTCGACTCGCCTGATTCTCTCGACAACGTTCAGGAGAAGGTTAGCATCCCTATTTCTTGTATCGGTTATCTTATGTTTTCCTTAGATAAGAAGCGATTTACTGACACGTGCTCCCTTTGATAGTGGATTTCCGAAGTTCTTCACTTCTGCCAAGGCCTACCTATTATCCTAGTCGGCTGCAAGAAGGATCTGCGTTACGACGCGAAGACAATTGAGGAGCTCCGCAAGACTAGCCAAAAGCCCGTCTCCCCTGAGGAGGTAAGTCATTATCCCCGTTATAGTAGTATAATGCTTCCCTAGGTGCTCAGGTACCCTTTGGGTGGGATCTTTATCTCCAAATTTAATTTAGCTCTTTTCATGGTTTCCAGTTGCTGATATCGCCTTAGGGTGAGGACGTTCGCAAGAAGATCGGTGCCTACAAGTACCTTGAGTGCTCAGCCAAGACGAACGAGGGCGTCCGAGAAGTTTTCGAGCACGCCACTCGCGCGGCTCTGCTGTCTCGTAAAAGCCAGAAGAAGCACTCCAAGTGCTTAGTCCTTTAAATGTACAACATTCCTATGATACCTTCGACATACCGTCATGATCCATCATCGTCCTAGGTTCGTCTCACGGACGAGATACACAGATGAATAAGGGTTTTGGACGGACTGGAAGGGTTAGACCGCCTCTGCGTCCTAGTCTCGACTGGAGCTTGATTCGTCTGCCCATCTAAACTGCTTCGGTCGGCGTGCAACTCAGGTCAACTCTTGCGTGTCTCCCATGTTATAAAGGGAGTATATTGGTGACGGGGTAGCGGGTATCGTTGTATTTGAATTTCCATGGTTCGAGAAAGGGGGGATAGGCAATGTACTGCCGTTAGAGAGATGTGGGTGGTGTGTTGTGCGTGTGGTATGTGTGTCAAGATTGGCGAGACAACCCCAGAGAATACGGCTATATCATAAATCTTCTCCTTTTTACTGCTCTTGGTAATTCCCGCGTCAGGCCAGCCGGGAGACGGACATTTGTTGCGCAGGGGCTACTCTTTCTACCTGTCTTTTTTCCCAATCATACTCCTTACTAATCGTCATGTTCTGTCTGGTTTTCTATATGCGTGTTGTAAACGTTGTTCTGTCTTTCGTAAACTGTTCATTCCAAGAGACTGATAATATTCCATTAATGATGACGAAGTTAAGGGCTACGCCCATGAAGTTCCTATACGATTAGTCTCAACTGTAACCGTAGTTTGCATAGAATATAATGGAAGTTCGCCGTAATGTTGGAGACATTTCTTTACGTACACACTTGCTGAGCCCTTGGGCTCGGAGGATAGGCGCCCAAATATAAATACGTTGAATGCTATCTACTGGTGCTCTTCGCGATAACACTACGGGGCATGTGATGGTTGCTTACTTTCACTACTACGTGAGATATTCGTCCAATAGTGGGATAAGTTGGCGAGAGGTGTTTCGACTTGGGTCACTACAAGCATAGTACGCCCTGGCGTCACCTTGGGGGCTCGCTGAGAATGGATGTGTTAACCATGTAGGAAGTTGACTTTGGGGGGGAGAGGCCCTGAAGTCATGATAGTGCATAGGTAGGTAAGATTTAGCAGGAAGTTGGTTTCTCCTTTATTTGTTTGGGCCGTAGAGGCCAAGAGTAGGTAGAAATCAAAATACTCGCCGACATCGTGTCTGTCTGTCCGTCTCTCTCTTGCCTATTCAGAACACACTCCTCTTCTGTTTGAATTCCCTCGACCGACCGACTGACCGACCGACTGGCTGGCTACATTAGAAGAAACCCCTCGATAATACCTTCTTCCCCGGATAGATCACCAGAAGAAGAATAAGATGATGAAGAAGAAAATACCTTGGGTAGGTAGGAACGGAGAGCGGGCGAGGTTTGAACGAACCCCCGAAATCATGAACGTCTCGTTGTAACAACTCGGCTGAACTGAACTGGATTAAACACCTTACTTTCTCCCCCTTTCCCCCTTTACCCTTGCCTCTCTACTCCCCCCGCCTTGCCTCAACCTTATCCCCTGCCCCTACCGCCGTATCTATGTCAGGAAGGAAGAGAAGCAGAAAAAAGGAAAAAGGAAAAGGAAAAAAAAAAAAGGAACGAATGATCTAGCAAGTCGGGACTCAGAGGTCGGGTTTAGAAAACCGAGGCGTGTCGTGCCGTGTCGTGCCCGGGTTGCGTTGAAGTTCAACTAATTCCCTTCCTCTCCCCCCTCTGTATACTCCCACATTTCCCCATTACCGAAGCCCTGGTATTGTGTGTGGTGGGTAGTAGCGTGTGCTTACACGGGGCAAGTCTGGGGGGTTATTGTTAGCTTTCGATCGCATCGAGGCTTCGGAAGATCTATGAGGCAATGAGGAATAGGAGGGCAAGATAGTGGGAAGGGGGAGGCGGGTGCTATATGTGTTTAGTGAGTGGGTGTATATGCATTTACGCCTTGGTCGGTATACAGGGATGGGTAAAAGGAGTAGCTACCGGCTTTTGCTGGCTGGCTGGCTGGCTGGCTGGCTGGCTATATATATGAGGGCAGTAAGAAGTAAAGCGAAGGCATGTTGGCCAAACTTACAGCGCCGCAGGAACCGCACTTCTTGGTGTCGCCGTTGAAGCTGACACCGCACTTGGGGCAAGACGAGTTATGCATTTTGGCGTTGTGGAGGAGCTATTAGGTCCTTGGGTGGTGTGTTCTTTTATCTTGCGTTGTAGTACAGATCTGGATCTAGATCTGCTTGCTACCTTATATGCTGTTAGCTAGGAACTAGGTTGGGTGGTAGAGATTTGTATGGGAATATATTGGTGTATATATAAGAAACTAGGTTAGGCTCTGTCTCGTATCCAGAGTTGAGGAGGGACAAGAGATACAGTAGAGAGGCGGTTGGGTTGGAGATGTTGGTATATATACCACTCTAGATATATATAGATGGTTGTGTAAGACAGGCGGGTAGGTGAGATAGGTTGGTATCACGACAGTTAATAGGAGATATACATAGGCGCTTGGTCGCGCTTAGGGTGAAAGGGGGGATGATGGCAGATGAGTCGTCACATAGCACGAAAGATAGGTAGTGTCATCATACTCACGAGATGAAGAGCTGATCTTAGCTTAGCTTAGGTATGGTTTTGCTGGTTTATATGTTGGCTGTGGTGTGATGATGGTGACGATGGAACGGGTGACTTTTCGTAAGAGGGAAGAAGGAAGACTAATTTGGATTTTCCTTCGAAAGGGGGCCTCGTTCCTTTTCGACCTTTTTATCGTAGATTGGCAAGCGGGGTTCGGTGTGATCGGAGACAAGCAGGACCACGGGGTCGAGCAGGCAGCGAGGGATAAGAGAGGAGGAGGAGGAGGAGGAGAAAAAAGAAACAGAGCTAAGCTTTGCTTAGCGAGTAGTAACTTTACCGGTTGAGAAAGTTGTAGTGGTGTATATGGTAGGTATGATGATACTAGCTTACATGCCCGCATCGATGTGTATGCCAGCCATCTAAGTCTGTGCGAGGTAAGTATGGTATTCCATCTAAATGATACTGTATTACTTATTGTACGATAACTCGTTTTTGCCCTCTTCGATAGTCAACCACCACCGACTATCCTTTTTTTCTCGGTCTTGCTGTTTTTCTGCTCCGTCCCGTCTTTGCCTCACCCTAGCCCTGCCTAGTTACATAACATGCATACGCAATAATATTCTCTCTCTCGATCCACGCCGGCTTTGCCTATCTTGACTTACCTTTACACCCTATTATATCACAAGCTTGGACATATTACATATTACACATTACATCCCCGGATACACGCACGCGCGCACGCGCGCACATACATATGCCAACTGACCTGACCTGATCGGACCTACCCTGACTTAAACTAACCTAACCTATCTAGAGACCGTGACTAGACCAATAAGTCACGGGTCCCGCTCGAACGCGGGTTGAAGTCCAAGCGCGGGAGCCTTCCTAATAGGGAGCGGCATCGATAGGTCAGCTGCCTTTTCGCCTCCTCCTTCTCCTCTCCGCGTGGGCGGGATACTAGACTTGGGGTAGCGCGTATACGTACATACACCAAGTAAGCTATAATCTGTAAATCTATCTATTATGTAGGCATGTATGTATGTATGCATGTATGTATGTATGTACGTACGGTTATAGCGAGTGAAAAGTAAATAGAATAGAAAGATTGCTATACGGTGACGGAATTCGCCTTCGGTCTCCTACGGCTAGATATATGTATGCGTCTATATAGGTGTATATGTAGGTATGCATGTATGTAGGCATGCAATAGGAAGGACTGCGTAAAGAGACCAGGGGAGCTTAGAGTAGGACTACTAATAGGACTTTCCGAAACTGTGGGTGTGTGTGGTGTAAGTCTCTCGCGTGGCGCTTCGTCGTCGATATGCGATATTCACCGACGTATATCCTGGGAAGCATACCTACATGCTTATACATATGCATACCTATATATGTACGTCCTTGGCATAAAATAAGAATCACAGATTGTACTGTGTTACCTAGGTAGGTAGCTATTATATATATGTAGGCAGATATGTATGCATGCATGCTATCGTAAACATGTGGTGTATAAGTGGTATAAGTGTAAGCGTGTGCGTGTGTAAGTGTGTGTAAGTGGGTAACACGGCTTCTTCTTAAACTGGTTCTTTGCATCGACCCATCCCCCCTCCCCCCTCCTACCAGCCGGCAACTCGCTATCTAATCAATCGTGCATGTACTCTCTCTGTTGTCCTTGCTTCTTTGCCATCTGTGAGTGGCCTAGAAAAGTAGAAACAAATAAGAAAGAACACTGCACAATTCCGCCTACTTTAGGTTAGCTACGCTTAAAACTACCACCCAGACACATTCTCACACATACACAGAGAGAAGATCCAAACTAAACACATCGTCCCGCGATAAGCGATGCATGCAACCCATCCCAATTCACACACCCATACCCACACCCACACCCACGCCCATGCCTAGGTTCCCCCCTTTATGTTTAGTTACTTACTCTACCCTACCACTTAGCTACCCTAGGCTAACCCTCCTCTATATTCTATTGCTACTCTACCACCATCACCACCATCACCACCATCACCCTTACTGCTGTGCGCACACATGCAGGGTAACTGAACTAAAGGTGGAGAGCTGCTGTAGCTGCACGTAGGCGGAAGCCCCTCCGCCTGAGGAGCACGCTCAAATCATAAACACGCCTTTCTCCATCTCCATTCTCGGAATTCGACGCCCTGCAGCCTTCGCCGTACTGCCAATGCCGCCATGCCGCCAACGGGGCTGCCATCGACCGGTGGCGTTTGCCCGATAATGATTTAATAGTCGCGCGATAGTTTTTTTTATCTATTTTTCGATGGAGACTTGAGAAGAGGAGGAGAAAGGAGACCGGAGTCATTAAATAGCTGCTTGCAGTATGCAGCTAGTATGCAGTTTACCTCCCTGCCCCTTTTTTTACTTTTTTTTTTCTGCTCTCACCCCAAGGACCTAAGAGGAGGGAGAGCCTCTCGCATTACGCGGTGTTATGAATAATATTTATACAAGGGCAAGGGCAAGGGCAAGGGACACGGGAACAAAGACTCCTAATAGCCTCTTAGACGCATTGGGACGGCTCACCCCCGCCTGCATAGAAGGGAAAAAAACAGATGCAAGTCAGCTGTAAAGTAACGGAGAAGAGACGGGCAGCCGCGTTGGCTAGTTGGACTAACCTCTGATCATCTTGCCAATGGCTTGGAACATACTAATCACCATGACGGCACACCCAAACGCCACGACACCCATAGCGACGTACGTCTTCCACGACCTGGAGCTCAGCTTTATATAGCACAGCGGCGGCAAGATATACGCCAACGCGCAGGCGCTCGTCGCACCAACGAGCTCGAATACGACTCCGAGATCGCACGTCAGCAGGCTCAGAGTCATGGCCGACACGACCAATGCGGAGCTGAAGATTAGGTGCAGGTTCATATTGAAGGGTTCGTTAGGAAACCAATAGTTCATCATAACTTCCCGACAGACGAACGCCTCTAGCGGCAGCGTCGTGAGCATATTCAAACCGAAGCAAAGCCGCGCGATCGTCACCATCGTGTTGTCGGCCGGGAAGTTGTTCAGCACGTTGCCGAGAGTCTTATCCCCAAAGGTAAGGAAGCCCGCGAGGGCCATGATCATACATGCCAGCATGGAGACGCCCGTAGAGTAGTGCGTCACCTTTGCAAACCGGTCTATCGTCGGCGTCTTTAGGGAGCCGTAAATCAGGAGAGAATTATGCTGGCAAACGAATGCTAGCTCTTAGTTAGCCAATTATACCTATCCAGTTCGTAAACATCATCAACACAGCATGACCGACGTACCAAAAGAAATAACGCCGACAGCTTGAAATATTCCATCGTTTATCGTGAGCAACCGTAAATTAAAAGAGCCGCGGTTTTCCGCGGGAGTAAGAACGCTCTGGACGACGACAGTAACTAAAATGATGACCATGCTGATCAAAGCGAATGTACTTGCTTTGGCGAGCTAGCATCTTCAAATTTAGCCGGTCGATCATTACTGATTGATTGATTGATTGATGGAATGATTGAATATCGCTACGCCCGCAGCAACATAACAAAAGTACTTACCTTGGCAATATCTCTATATAACGTCAAGGGGTAACTGATCCCCAGTATGAAGAAGCAAATAACCGCCCTGCGGTCGGCGAGCAGCCACAGCACGGGCACGTCGCTCAGGCCAGGCCAGACGGTGCGCAGGACCTGGGGGATGGAGTCGCCGACGATGATGCCGAAGGCGACCATGCCGCCGAAGGCGAAGGCCCACTGGGCGACGCTGATGGCGACGAGCCCGGGCCGCCCGAAGCAGTGCTCGACGGTGCCCTGGAAGCTGTTGGCGCCGCTCAGCTTGCTGTTGACGACGATCAGGCGGATCGTCCAGTCGACGACGACCGTCAACCCCACGAGCAAGACGACCCCCGCCGCCAGCCCCGCGTCCTTGAACGCGTACGGCTGCCCGATTATCCCCGCCCCGATGATGCTGTTCGCCATGTTCATGAACGCCGAGCGCAGGCCCGACTTCGGCCGCGTGCGCTCGCGCTCCGCCCACTCCTGCACGTCGGCCTCGAGGCTGTTGGCTAGCGCGACGGAGGGCGCTTCGATGTCCGTGAGCAGCGGGTGTCTGGACGTCGAGGCAGTATCGTCGTCGTCGTAGTCGTAGTCGTAGCCGGGGCTGTCGCCGGGCTCGGCGACCTCGAAGTAGTCGGTAGGCTCGCCTGCTTGCCGATGGTCGTGGTCGTGGTCCTGGCCGTTCGCAGCAGCGGACGGGATGTTGGTAGGTCGTAGATCGAAGCGGACTCGGTTAGGGGTTCGGGGGGTGCCGGGGGTGCGGATGGAGCTGGCGGGAGGAGCTTCGAGCTCGCTGCTCGCCGCCTGCTGCGCTATGATGCCATTCCCGGTCTTGTGTGCGTCCACGCCCGGGTCCTCGTCCTCTTCTTCTCCTTCTTCTTCGTCAGAAGCAGTTCCCGCGAGCAGGCCATGCTGCTCTTCGTTCGTGGAAGCTTCGGTGTTAGTGGTGGTGGTTGGATTGGTGCTGTTGCGCGTCAGCTCTCTGCTGGAGCTGTGAGTCGTGGTGGCCTTGGCCATTGTGTTCATCAGGGCGGCATCCTTGCAAGGTTGAAGAAATTCCAAAAAATCGCCCGTCCTGTTCGATAACGGGGTCTGGTCCTTTTTTTTCTTTTTCTTTTTTTTTCCTGGTTAACTAATAATTAACAGGTACCTAACGTTATCGAGTGTCAATGCGAGATAGGTACGAGATACGTATGTAATTTCCAATACAGCAAGGTAACGGATCTCAAGTTGAGCCGCGCCTCAATCGAGTTCGAGGCCAGTGCCCCTAGTCCTAGCCCGTCAGCCAGTCAGCAAGTCAGCAAGTCAATGAATGAAATGATTACGGATTTCTTTTTCTTATCGTCATGTGATAAAAGGTACGTACTGGAAGCTAATGCAGGGGGGATTCCAATTGGCTCCGAAGCTTGTGAATTTAAGACCCTGTAGGCCACTGTTGCTAGTCTCAAGCTTCAACTTTATTAACGTTGCGTCTGATGTTGAATGGTCAGGGGCTTTGGATCTACCGAAAGTACTATTACGTATATAGTATTAGTTAGTGGTATCAGGAGTTAGTTTCCGTCTAACTTGCTTCAAGTTTTTAACCCAATTACGTTCTTAGGAGACTTGCTACTACGTATCTCATCTCATCTCCTACAATATGGCTCTTCGATTACAAATAGTTACGATCAAAACTAACAAGACTAAGACTCACGAACCTCAACTCAACAAGACGTCCTAGCAAATGATGGCAGCTCCAAGAATTGAATATTCCACTGCCTATTACAGTGTATAGTTCCAAATAGTTATAGAATCTAAGTATGTATGTACCTAATGTATATATGTATGTACGTATAATAAACGCAAAATGCAAGCCAATTAAACAACCCCCAAGACACCTTTTTTTTCCCCTTTGTCTACCTTAGAGGTACCTAACCTAACCTACATAACCAAGCCGAGTATCAGGATGCACATCAAAGACGTGTAGATACCCATCGCGCTTAACCTCACGCCGGCAGAGTCAGGGGTTTCAGTGCTGCCCGGCGCAGATTCTGTCGGCGAAGTGCCGCTGCCGCTGCCGCTGCCACCGTTCGAGTCGCCACCAGCGGAGGGTCCCTCGGGAGTAAGACCGACCCCGGCACCGCCCGTGGGAGCCGCCGAGCTTGAACCGCCCGACGTAGCCGTTGCGGTAGCCGATCCGGAGGTACCCGAGCCGCTTGGAGACGCGGTTGATGTTCCGCTGGGGCTCGCGCTGCTGCTGGAACCGCTGCTGGAAGTTGCCCTGGCGGCGAATCCTGTTTTTCGAGTTAGTTTAGTCTCGACCAATATGCTTTTTTTTTTTTTTTTTTTTTTTTTAAAAAAAAAAGAAAAAAGAATGCGGTTTCGAAAAACTTACCGATTTGTCGCCGATCCATATCGAACACGCTGTACACGTTCTTCAGGAACATGTCTCCGAGAAGCCAAGCGCCCGCGACGAATTCCATTCCGTAGACGCTGCCGTAGCAGATGTTGGCGGAGTTGGGCGCGGTGATGAAGTCCTTAGAGGAGGCCGTGTACGTCTTTCCGGAGAACGAAAACGCGACTTCGCCGTCGGTGTCGCACGGCACGGTGTAGGTCTCTCCGTTGTCGATGGTCTTGGAGCCGGGAATTAGCTTGTATAGCGCTGCGACATCGTCAGGGGGGCCGAAGACGAAGGTGGTGCCGGTGTCGATATAGGCGAGTCGGCCCTTCACGCCCGCGGACTTGCCGCCGAACAACACGTCATCTAGCGGGATAGCCCAACTGTTGTCAGACTTGAGGCTGGTGTACGCGATGTCGCCCGTGTACTTGGCCTTGTTCGGCGCGCCGAAAGCTACCTCGCCGTCGTTCACGCCATCCGCCTTCCTGTTCAACGCAACGCCAAATACATTGGCGTCGATCAAGTTGGCTTTCTTGAGATTGGTCAGCCACGTGCCGTCGACCAAAGACATTCCCAGGATACCCTCGAAGGGGAACTGGGAAAATTGGTCTGAGGTGGTATTGGCAACGCCGAAGGGCATGGTTAACTCCAACCCTCCGATGTTGATCGTGTCAGTTATAAAGTGACCAGCCACTTCTCCGGAGCCGTATTCGACCGAGTATTCCTCCCCGGTGTCCTTGTACGTCTTGGAATCGTTGGGTCCGTAGAGGTTGTGCTTGGTACACGCGTCAGTGGTGCAACCCGAGCCCATAACCCACGTTGTACCGGAACCGGTATCGAAAAGCATGTAAAGCTTCTTCCCTTCGGAACCAAAGTTAGCCTCGACAAAGTAGGAGTAGTCCGTTCCGTCCTGGCTGATTCCAGCAGCGTTTTTGATCGTGGGCTTATCGGCAGAATCCACATTGTAGTTGTTGGCTCGGTTGCGAAGAGCTGCGTTTTCGGATGTCGAACGAGTTGGCACTTTGGAACCGTACTTAGCTGCTAGGCCTTGAGCAGCTCTTGAGAGTTTGTCTGCATGACTTCCTTCAGACTATACCACGATTGCTTGTTAGTATATACACAAATTGCGCTGTTATGAGCTCAACGTACAACTGTTTTCTTAGAGCTCATCTTGAATGTCACAAACCCAAGATTCGGGCCAGAAGCACTAGGTTCTTCTCGCTTGTCATAGTGATGGGTATGGGCATCCGACTTAAACGTGACGAATCCAATATCGTTGGAAGCTTCTCGCTTTTCGAAGTTATGGGTATGGGCCTTCGATTTAAAAGTAACGAATCCGATATCGTGAGGGGCTTGTCGGGCTTCTAAGCCATCCTGCTCGCTGGAGCTCTGATCCGCAGGGAGACCTTGAACGAGGGCGGAACCCCATAATAGGAGCTGGAGTGATCTGCTTTGGTGCATGTTGAAGATTTCTGCAACCTTTCCTTCCGAGTCGAAATTACCAAATAGCTCGGTTTCCGGTCTCGATTGGTTGCTGTACTTGAAGAATAATGAATCACGCCTGTATACACATTCGGGTAGGATATCGCGTAGCTAATTGATGCAAATAAAGCTTGCTGGAAGCAAAAGCAAAGGGCTACGAAGCTAATTGGGTTCACGAGATAGTAGGCCCTGGCGTTTTTCAGCTCAAGAGTCCAAGCCTATCTGGTGTAAATATTATGATATTAAATATTAAGAGAGCGTCGTTAATGATAAACCAGAATGTCGAAAAAAGAGAAATTGGCCAAGAAAAAAAAAAGCCGGAAAAGCCAGAAAAGAGGTTGTTCGTGGAGGGTAGATACAAGGCACGTAGGGATTCTCAGGAGTATTCGATATGTTGATGTGGATTCCAAACCAAGTGCGCCGTGGGGAGAAACACTGATAAATAAGACAGATAGAGGAATTCCAACGAGGCCGCCCCGTCTATTTCAGTAGGGAAAAAAAAAGATAGGAAACCAAAACTAAAACGATCGGAGGTGTGGCAGTGAAACAAAGACGACGACATCAGCCAACAATAGAAAAAGTAGATATCAGATGGCTGTGGAGAAGGCAAGAGAGTGTGAGAATACTTAGTGGAGGCCGGCAAAGACGGAGGAGGAAGGGAAGTTAACGATCCCCCCCCTACAACCATGCAGTCATCAGGCCCAATATCTTGGCCCTTCCTGCTGGTTGGCTTTCTACTACGAGTATAGCGTTAGAATTGCGGGATAACAATACATACTAATCGGTTAGTAGATACTAGGCCTTTGCTATGCCTGGCACGTCCTAAGGTTAGGTATTTCTCCCATTACTTCCATGTCGCTGTATCTCAACGATCAATCGGATTAGCACTAGGGGGACACAAACGCTCAAGGGGGCGTCCCTGCAAGCCAGGGGGCTAAGTAGAGATAGCGCCATTTGGGGGCGTACGGCTAGTGATATACCTAAAGATAACCTCAGAAATGCCGTGCAGCTAATGGGTTTGTCCAGGTACCCGTAAGGTAGTTTCTTGATTATGGTGATCTGCTTGGGAAATTGGGTCTCCTTCTTAACTAGTCGATGATTGGTCAGTCTGAGATAGAGTCTCTTTTGTTCTAGCGGTTGTAAAAATTTGGGAGTTCTTCGCAGCCTCGAGGCCTCTTTTCGATGCTTTCTACCAACTGCATCCCTTCCGCGCTCTGCCACAATGAAATTAGAAAGCTACCTCGTAAATATGCGCTCAGATACTTGAGTTGTTGGTAGTACAATTGGCGCGGCCTTGCTGCTGGGCTTGGAAGCAATAATAAATAAAAATGACTGATAACACAGAGTCCACAGTGTGTATAGTGTAAAATACGACCTCGGCGATACCAACATATCAACCCCATACAACGCTTAGGACACAGCTAGATTGCTTGCAGGGATCCACACTAATGGCTCCATGTGGAGTTCGGACTGAACAGGAATTGATTATCGGCTAAGAAGACGCTTGGGTCTGGAGATCCTTGACATAGGAAATCACATCTATGGATCGTGTACTTCCCCTCTTGCCCTTGACCTGGTATTCGAATCCCACGTTAGTTCGTCAATTGCAGTCTAGAAGGAGGCTGATCAAGACGATCAGGGCGCCTCAAGAAACCATTGACAAGGCAAGTCAAGATTACGTACGTCGGGATAGAAAATAGACCTCCAGTGTTTGGCATCAAGGTGAGACTAGTCTCGGTTGACACGAGGCGGTCGAGTCAAAGTGGCCAACCACATACCGTAGTAAAAGCGGTTGAGGCCAGAAGCTTGGCGTTATTAGTGTCAAGCCCGTCATTCCCAAAATTTTTATCAACCGCTTGAAAAACTTCGGTTAGCTTAGGCGGCTTTCTGCCACTTCGTACTATGGGGGTTGGGAAGCTCAGATCTCTGTCAAACCTTACAACAGGATCGGATCTTGACCACGGCCAAGAGTCTCAGATTTCTGAGGTTAGCAGTTCAGTGCCCAAAAAGTAAGGTGATGAGATAATTATAGGACAAAATGCGTCTTGTGCCATCCCACGTCGTAGCAGAACTAAGCCCCTGCATCAGCCTAACGCCAACTTTGGACCTATCAGCGTCGTCCTTTGCCAAATGCCGAGCCCCGTTTTGGTTATTCTGAACAAAGACCTTCCTCAGCCGCTATCTGGATAAGCTACCCAAGTATGCATGTGCAACTGATGAGCCTCAACTCGAAGCAAGACGTCCCTCTTATTCCGCCCATTACGAGAAGGAAGTGCGGAAGTAAGGACAAGAAGGAACCATATGGCATAATAACAACCGGATTGACCGTTTCAGTCTTTTGTTTGTTACGTATTCTTGGGTTCTTGGGCGGCCAAGTACCTCATGTATTGCTGACAACATTAATGCCTAGGCCTCTATTCCCGACGGTTGGCAGCTTTGCTGGACCAATTCGAACTCACTCCGTCATTTTGGACCGCGTTGGAGGGCGGTATTTTTCGCACCAATGTCGTGCGATATCTAACATTTTCCACTGGTCACTGCTCTCCGGTGTTATAGAGGCGAGCTTCTTATTTGCGGCCAGAAAGAACTCGAATTGTTGGTCACTAATAAGTCCCACCGTAGCTATAGTTCGCAGGAATGTCCAGACAGACTCGCTTATCCAGCGCAACGAGGTAGTGATACCAAGGACTTCCTCAAAAACAGAAGAACCGACTACGCGACGGTCTTCTTTATTTTTGATCTTGTTTATGGCATAGACAAGAAAACTCCAGCTAGAGATATCGGTATGATTCTTCAAGCAAAACTCTTTAGCGTCAGCAACGATAGAGTAAGCTAGTTCCCAGTCGTGATCCACCAAGCATCGAGCATGGTGCCAGGCAGGATAGTTGCGAGGATGCCGGATCCCCGCTATCATGACAACATTTTTGATGTCGTGGTGTAGGTCCACAACCACGTCGTGAACAGTAAATAGGTGGAGCAACCAGCGACGGTGAGACCAGAGGGTAGGTGATTTGGCATGCCGGTACAGCCTTGATGTGAGAAGGCTGTCCATGAATTGCTTCTCTCGCCTCAATGCCAGCTCACTTGTCCTGCTGGTTTTTAAGGATGATATGAGCAGTCGTTTCCGGGTATTAGCGGCAGTCAGATGCTCGGGGTCCATAAGCAATAGAACAGCTGTTGCAGCCATTACTTCGCTGCTATTCACCCTGCTGTTCACCCTGCCGTCCTTATGATATGCCTGCAGCAATTGACGAGCGACGAAGAACGCTTGGGCTAGTCTGAGCTTGGGAATTGCTATAGCCGTGCCATCCCTAAGGTAGTTAACCCCTGGTTGTAGAGGATGACTTTTCCCAAGAAATTCAATCTCTAGCAATTCATTTTCTGGTAGGTTCGTGAGGACCGCAGAGATGTCCTTGTATACCTTACTGTGATCATCGGCTTCTAAGTAAGCTAGAAGATCACTATCCAACGAACGGGACATTGTAAATGTGAGCCACTGTATTAGGTATATAGAGAAGGTAGCTAGTTAGGTGGTTATCGAATTACTTGGTAGGATGTGTAACTATATGTATGTCAGCCATTTATGCAGCCTCAAACATTAAACACTATAGTCTTTCGGCGCATAAGCCACGTATGGTGTACTATCCATTATTCTAGAAACTGGATAGTATATATCTGAGGCACCACAAATGAGGTGAAAGGGTGGAAAGGTGATGAGGGACCTTGTGATCTAAAGAAGGTTCTTTAGTGGGGAGTAATACGCTTTAAGAAGATAATACGTATAAATGCATCTTCAACCGTAATAGCACATCACTCTAAACCTTAAAGCGGGAGTTCAAGGTGGCATTATCGATTAATCCATTATCGGATAGGACACGAATTTAAAGCTTTCTACTTTCGGTAGCTTTCTCTTACCAAAACCTGTCCGTTGTGACGTATTCATCTAATTCCAAAACAAGCAGTTGGCTTGAGACAAAAAATAATGATATCTGTACTGCTTCTGATTTTCCTAGTCGAGATCGGCGTTCACCTAGTGAACACAGTCGGCGCTGCGACGATAAATAACCTAGTAGGATATATTCTCCGAACATCGCCAGGATGATCAGCATCTTAGGTGTATATGTGTTTCATATAGCTGACCATGCGCTCGCTTTTCTAGCTATGGAACATATATCTAGCTCTACCGACCGAGTTCTCGAAACAGGTGGCGGAAAGAAAAGCGCTGCAAAAGGAATACCTTACGATCCGCCGCGACCTGAATGCTACGAGCAGCCAGGACCAGTTTGCGAAATGGGCGAAACTTCGACGACAGCATGATAAGCTATTGGAACAGCTGGAGAAGATGAGTTCGTTTCCATCCTCCCCCCATATGAACACACGGGATATGGATTATATCTATAAGTGTAGGAGATGAAGTTGACAGATTTGTGCTTTTTTAAAAGAAACCTCTCACGAAGGCGCCAAAACGAAGTTCGATAGCACGGTTAATATCCTACGTTGGTTGGCGACGTCCGGATTGAAGTTCTTCCTTCCTTTCTGGTACGCGAAACAGCCCATGTTCTGGCTCCCGCACGGCTGGTTCCCATACTACGCCGAGTGGATTTTGTCCTTCCCACGAGCTCCCATAGGCAGCGTTAGTATCGCATCGTGGCAGACGGCCTGTGCTGGGGTGGTCTTGTTGGTGAGCGATACTATCACGGCGATTCTAGAATTGGTACTAGGTGCGAAGATGGCTCAGAAACAACCAGTCAAAGTGGGCGCAGAGAAGGGTCCCATACCGAAGTCACAAGAAGCAAAGGCTAAGAAGGATTCGTGATTATTGGGGGGGATACGTAGAGGTTACGTTAGATTGCTTATAGGCTAAGGCATTACTTATAATCATCGACTGGTCAACTGGTAGATACGGAAGGGATAATATGATATGTCTCTCATCTAATTTGACGCAGAGTTTTTCATCGCAGAATGCTATGAACTCTGTAACACGATTGAGATGACTCTTGGCAGAGTACTTTGGGTCGCTCTAGGCAGCATATTGACTCTGACGACCATCGAGAAAAAGGATCGTTAAAGCTTCGAAAGTGCCAGTTTATAATACATCGCGGTTGTCTTACCTTGAATCAGTGATTTAGTATCGCAGCAGTGGTATATATGGTACATATAGCTTAGAGAGGATACCGACTCCGAAATGGTTATAATAGGATAATATGTAGCACATATTCCATACCATTCCCTGCCATAGGTCGAATTTTCAGATCCTGCTTATATGCGCACTTGTGACTCGCATATTGTGTGTATCATGAAGATATGTTGACGAAGTTAAGGAAAATAAAAATTAACAAATTTTCTGAATGCACCGCGATATTTGAAGCAAGATAAAAAAATGGGTATCCAGAAAGCGGGCCTATCAGAAGCTGAGACTCATTAGCCTCCCCGCTGCAGCGAATCTACGTCGGTACATCGGTACTTCGATACTTCGAAACGTATTGTCTGTCCTGACCTTTAAGTGCGTCATGTACAAGTACAAACGCCTGTGACAGGCGCTTGTCAATGAAAGATATCGGAAACACTGACATCGAAGGCTAAAAGTCTGGTTCATGTGTCTGACTCTGGCCAAGCTGGCCTTCGAACCTACGAAATAAGATTCTTGATTTTCTCACTGAACTCTTCTTCCGCATATACCTCCTGGCGGCATGGTCAAAATACTACAGCATCTTGCCAGATAACAAAAAGAACACCATGGCGATTCCTTGGGGGACGTAAGTTTTAAAACATCACGAAGTCCAACAACCCATTTGCACACACCTCAACACAAATAAAGTCTAAGCTAATATGTGCGTCGTACCTCTAGGATAAAGTCCCTCCTCATATTCTTCGGCCCCATGCTCCTGCCCAAAGCCATAAACTACTACCGCTCCGTGCGCAACGCGCCCCGCGCCGCCGGCGTCTCCGTCCAGCCTCTCCCCCCTCAAGCTCTGCGCGGCATATCCGTCCTCGTCGCCACCGCGCTCGCCCTCCTCCTCACCGCCCTCCCCATCTTCTCCCCGGAAAACGTCTTCGCGCGCACCCAGTCCCGCCTGCAGATCCCCACCGACGTCCTCTTCAACCGCCTCGCGTCCCTGCGCCCCCTCACCCCCGCCGACGACGCCCTCCGCGCCCGCTTCGTCAACCTCGAGTCGAGGCTCCTGTACCTCCAGTTCGGCCCCGACGTCCTAGCGAGTTGTCCTTTCTGCTCCGCAGACGACCCCCGCTCCTACTTCTACTACGCCCTCCCCGCTATCCTCGCCCCGCACCTCGTTAACCTGGTGCTTGCTTCCCTCGCGACTTCCGAACTCCTGTCCGGCCCCCACGGCCCCAAGTGGCGCCCCACGGCCGCCGTCGCCGCGGGCCTCGCCGCCGCCCTCGACGTCTACCTCGCGCAGGCGTACAACCACCAGGCGAACGCGCGCGCGACGCGGCTCTCGGACCTGGACCTGTTCTTCTGGACGTCGCGGGCCCTTCGGCGCCTCGGGCTCGCCTCGCTCGACCTGCTGCTCGCGTACCTCGCGTACCTGTCGAGCACGAACCGGGCGTTCGTCGCCCCGCCCCGCCCCGCCGAGCGCGTCGACGCCGTGACGCGCCAGCTGCAGGCGACGAAGGGGCGGCTGAACGCCGTGGGCATCGTGAAGAACACGGCGACGCGGGACGAGGAGCTGCGCGCGCGCGGCCAGGCGTATTGGCGCCAGGAGGGGGCTATCATGCGCGAGGTCATGGAGGAGAGGGAGGTGGTCGAGGGGGTGAACGATGCGCTGCAGAACCGTATTGATATCGCGGATATTACGCGGGACGCGGATGCGTATGCGCTGAACGTGCTCCCGAGGATGGAGGAGTTGGTTACTACGCCGCCTGAGACGATTGTCGGGTAGTGAGGGCGAAGGGTTTTTTTTTTTCTTTTCCCCCTTTTCTTTGCTAGATGGTGCATGTGTGTAGAGAGGGGGATAGAGAGACCCTCGCGTTTAGATTATATGGAGTTGAGTTTGTTTTGACTTGAGACTTGAAACTTTGAATTTGGTGGCTATTAGAGATGTGACAATTCCGTTACGTGAATGTTCATTGTGTATCTAAACTCAAGTCAAACTCTCCAAGACTAGGACGTCTCTTCAGAATGATTCATAAGACATTCAGGCAGGCGGAAGGTAAATCTACAATAAGGGGACATCGTTTAGTAGAAGAAAAATAAAAAGTTGGGTATACGAAGGTGTATAGCTGATGGCTAATAAGATCCAGATTATTCATTTTGAATAGTCTATCCTATCCTATCCTACCCATCTTCCTAGGAACCAACTATAACACTGAAGTTATCTCGTTCCCCTTGAACCGTGTCCCAACAAAAACGCCATCAGATGCTGCATATAGTATGCTATGATTGTCTTTTATCAAAAGCTAGCCGCAGTCGAAACAACAAGAAAAGGGTGAAAAAAAAAGGCATTATAACGCAGATACACGGGTAGTAAGCGGTATTCACTACCTAAGTAATTAAGTACCCCGAGCGTCCGTCCTCGTCGTGCCAGCTGTGCTCGACATGCTGCCCTTCCTCGAACCCGTCTGCGAAGCCTCCTCCACGCTCCGTTCCAAGAACCCGGCCCACAAGTCGGCAAGGGACTCCTTGCTGGCCGACGTCGGCGTCGGATCTGAGAAGAACTCCGCGCTCAGAGACGGCGTACTAGGTGTTCTATGGAACGGAGAGCTGGGGAGGCGGAGACTGTTAGTAGAAGTTCCCGGCCGCGCGAGCCCAGCCTGTTCCCTCTGCTCGTCTGTCCAGTTTAAGAGCCCAGCAATGATCTGGAGGATCTGGAACTTCTTGGGATCAGAACGGTCAAGGGCAAGGAACTGAAGGAAGTGGTTCGTGACAATTTGCCTATATGAAGTTAGTAAACACTATCATAGGGAGGTAGGGACGGCGGAACCGGACGAACCTATCGATGCTATCCTCAGGTTTGGTCTTCTTGAGGTATCGGAGAGCTTTCGTTAGGTGATCGTTAAGGACGATAGCCTCATGTCTTAGCTTGCCGATGAGGAGGTTTTTCTCCTTAACCTCTTTCTCGAAGGGCGCAGTTCGCTCTAATTCCTTCTGTAATGATTCCTTGACTTTTTCGGCTTCAGTTGCTCTTGTGTCCGCCTCTTGAACGAGCTTCTTGAGCGCCTGAAGCTGCTCCTCCGATGTCTCGACCATTTCACGCAGTTCCTTCTTGCGGGCCTCCTGAATCTCTTGGAGTGCCCTCTGGAGACTGTCGACAGCTTGAGACTGACTATCTCGCTCGGCTATAATTTGCTCGTAGCTTTCTCTTAGTGCAGATAATTGCTCTTCTAGAGCAGCCGCTTTCTCCGATAAACTCTCTCTGACTGATCGTTCTTCCATAGCCAACACTTCCCAGTCGCCCATCGCATCCTTAGCCGCTTCTGCTTCTTCCCTTAAGTGCTGTATCTGCCGCGTTAAATCTTCCTTTTCCTTCAATGAGTTATGCTGGGAAAGGTTGTTTCTGCTTCGAAGGCTAGACAGTTCTCTGGTCGCATCCTGCAGTTCGGTCTGGAGCTTTTCGATCTCCTCTTGATAACCCTGTGCGCCGTTTTGAAGCTCCTCGTTTTGCGCTTCTAACTCTTCAATACGCTGGTTCGCTTCTTCTAATTCCTCCTTTCCTCTTGCTAATCTGTTGCCAACGTTTTCTTTGATCTTCTCAACCCTATCTACGAGGGATTGATATTGTTCCTCGACCTGCTCTTTCGCGGCTTCAGATTCTTCTAAATCTGATTTGAGTTGGGCAGTCTCTTGGGCATGCGTCTCTTGTATGGTCTCGAGCTGCTTTCGCAGTTGTTCTACTTCTGCTCTTAGAGCTTCACGCTCTTGCGTTATGGCATCAAGCCTAGCGCTTGTGTCTGTGGATTCGGTTGCATCATTCGTAGTTGATTCGCGAGCAGGATGTCCGTTAGTCGTAGGTGACCTGGCATGGCCGTTTGCAGATTCTTTTGGTGTATTCTAGCAACTCCGTTAGCACTAGACTATATAACTGAATTCGAAGTAGATCTGGCTGACTTCTACTGCGGGTGTGTCTGGCTCGTCGGATTCGTTACCGTCTTCCTCGGGACGTTCTCCATCCTGATTTATATCTATGGCCTTAACTCCGTCTTCGAGTGGTTTGGGTTTAGCTGCATTCTTCTTCTTTTTGTTATTCTTTTTCTTCGCACCTATTCAACACCAGGTTCAGTTAATATGGTCACAACTGCATGACGGCAACGGCAACAAGATTATTTTAGTAACTAACCAGTATTTAACTGCTGCGAAGGCTCTGTGGGAGTCATTATGAAATCATTCGTGAAGATTGGATATCTAACACGGTGACGTTAACCGCCGACAGACCTGAAAAAAATGGTGATTGAAGAGGCGTTTAAAGACGTTTAAAGACGTTTTAGAAGTTGCGACGTTCTACTGCAAATCCAAAGTCCACAATCCACACGTAAGCCGTTGCTGTTTATCGAGTTGCCTGGTACCTGTACATGTCCTAGGTACCTTGCAGTGTAGTGGTTATTTTAGGTAACGAATCAAATTACCGTTCGTTAATTGGGAAGTGCTAGGCACTTAGACTTAGGTAGGGCAACTAGCGACTTAGTGTCTTAGATACAGGGCACGTTCCAACTATTCCAATCACCACCATAACGGCGGAGGCTTATCAACTAATCGACTGAGCTTCCTTCAAATATCTAACCTAATGTAATCCATAAAACACCTACGAACGAAAGAGGTATTGGACGTTTTAATACATTGTTGGATAGAATACACAGGTCACGTCAAGTATGGGGGTTATCGTATTCTTAGTCGAATTTTCATATGGCTTGTCTTTCGTTTAAGCTGGTTTTTAATACTTACGACTTGCGACTTACAAGACAAGAGTCTAGACCATCTCAATGTGACCATCTAATAGGCCGAGAATTGTAGAAGAAGAATAGCTTGTTACACCTCGTATGAGTCTGTCTTCGAATACGAGATTGATTTAACGAACAGTCTTAATACTACTTTTAGTATTACTTACCTATTAACTCTGATAAGAATCGCGTTAGTATTGGCATCATTCTTCGTATGGAATTTTGATGTACATAGACTGGTACATGTAGGAAACACCCCACCACCAGTGGCTGACATAAAGATGTGGCTTGTAGTGGATTACAGACCACCTAAATGAGTCCCTAGGTATAATATATCTGATTGGCCAATTAATTTCTAATACAAAGAAATCTCCAGTTTCGAGTGTCCAATTTTTCTTTCCTTCTACACATATTTTACCATCTTCACCGGAACTTTTTGAAATTGAAGCTACCTTGCTCAACTTTTGAGCATTAACGGCTGGTTCATCCTTCCGGTTGAAGTAGAACGAAAATTGCTCTTTATAATCCCGCTGTTCGCCCGATTTCATCCACGGGTACAATGGGTTCGCTATGTGCAGATATATCTATCATTCTAGTAAATAAGGTATAGTTATGTGAGAGGCAAGAATCGGAGAGAATAACGGTAGACGCGTATCTCCACATAACAATACTATCTAATAGTATCTACGCAGAATGCGATTATTTAAAGTAGTCAAGTTTCTTCCCACGGAAAGGCATCATAAAATTGCTGTAAACTAAGTAGGTATAATAAAAAACGCCTCGAAAACATTACGCAGCTACCTTCTTTGTCTTCGCCTTTGAAGACTTCTTCCCTTTCTTAGTAGATTTAGCAGCATCCTGTTTGCTTGCCTTGGTAGTCTCCTCGGGAGAATTATTATTACCATCCTCCGCCGGTTTTTCGACCGGTCCCGCTTCTACGGCCTCAGTTGTAGGCGTTGACTCAATGGCTTTCGGTTTCTCGCTATCGCCACCTTCAATCGCGAGAGGCTCACTCGTCGCTTCATCAATCGACTTGATCTTAGGGGCTTCGAAATCGTAACCCATGTCTTGTAGTTTCTTCGCCCGTTGGCTGCGCTTCTGTTCTTCTTTCGTAATCTTCTCCGTCCACTTCGACTCGGATAAAGGCTTCTTCAGTTGATTACCGGCCATCTTGTTTAGCGGTACTTTCTTGAAGCGCCTATTTGAACCCTTCCAGAGGTCGTCATGAATTTGTGACTTGGGAACAACCTTAACTTTCAGGATCCGACCAAATAGGAGATAGTTGTCCATCGTTTTGGCAACAATGGATGCAACAGCTGCAGATGCGAATTCGATGAAGGCGAAATGTTTGCTGGCGCCAGTCCTCTTGTTCCTAGACATCCTCAACTTCTCAATTTTACCAAACTGAGAAAAGTAGGAGCGCATCTCGTGTTCGTAGAAACCATCTATCACCATTGTTAGCACCGTCATAGACCGATTGAAGATTTGACTTACGGGGTAGACGGCCAACGTATACAACGCTCCGTTCTCCATCCTCAGGATTGGATGATTTGAGTAATTCCTTAGAGGCTTTAGGAATCTCGCCTACATCTTGCCCCTCGTGAAATTGGACACTGGTATCAGCTACAGCATCTTCGTCGTCGCTGTCAACGATCTTTGCAAGAGCTTGGGCGTCACCATTCTCATCATCTGAGGACTGTAGGGTTTCTTCTTCATTGTCGACCTCACTCTTGGCTTCGATCTTATCCTTCTTGCTCTCTTTCGCGGACTTGGAGATCTTCGCCTTTACCGCACGGTCTGCTTTGGGGCTCTTCAATTGGGTCTCATCTTTAGTTGCTTTGGATTTCTTTGTCGCAATAGGGCTCGCATCATCGGCGGCTATGGGGTTTCTATTAGTTTGCGAAATATAGGATATGATGGTTTTCGTACGGACCTTTTCGCTTGGCAGCTAGAGCATCGACCTTGCCTTTAGATGCGGGCTTCGCGGCCGAAATGCCGGCTTCTGTCAATATTTATTAGCTTAATTTAACTTATATTCAAAAGCAATTAATAATATACCTTTTGATTTTCTTTTTCTGAGCTCTGGTGCCATTTTCCTTGTTCTGTTGACAATACAGCTTTAATGCGATGCTCTCTTCCACTCTGCCCATGTCAAGTTCGAACTTTTTTTTCTTTTGCGCCAGGATTCTGCCGTTTGAACTTTGGCGGTGAGATGGATAAACCCCACTTTCCCCAGATAAGAGAGGTACGTACCCGAGATACATCGATACGGTGCGTTATGTTCATAGGGGCTGCAGCTGCTTTTGACATTAATTTGACATTAATTTGACATTAAGTTTTGGCATCTGTGACTGGGAAAAGTGAATATTTCATCGTAGGGAATGCATTTTATAGAGTCATTCTTCAAGTACTTCGATGGTCGATTAATGGTTCCGTTATAAGGTCACACAAAACTTTCTATATAAAATCTGATTCAAAACTCGGTCAACCAAATTAATGTTAACGCCCCTGACAGCAACATACATCTTGCGTCTAAAGCCTTGCGGGAGACTTTCATTCTTTCCGAATTAGTCAGATATATCAATCAATCATTCATTCATTCATTCATTGAATCAAGAGACCTCCCCGCTCTCAACATGCCCCCCCCCAAGAAGCCATTGTCCCATACAGAGATTTGGGATGACTCGGCTCTTATAGACTCGTGGAACGACGCCTTGAAGGAATATGAAGTGTGCACCCAGTTCCCCGCCCCTCCCTTCTTATTAACTAATAAGGACCGATGTCTAACCAATAAAATCTAGAAATATCATAGCATCCATAAGAATGGAGGCAATGTGGAAGATCTTCTAAAGTCCGACGAGTAAGTTTTCACCCCTCTCTCATTTGAGCCCAACTCCCTAGTTGTTTCGTATAGTCGCAATACTAGATCCGCATATACGTATACTTACACGGGGATCATTCAAGAACTACGGATGCCAAGGATGAAACTCAAGAGACGCATCCCCTCGAAGCAGATTCCGAAAAGGGAACTGAAGCTAATACCGTAAGTCATAACCCCAACCCTACGGGAAAGGCCTACCCTTGAGAGGATCCTGGAAGATCAAGAAAGCTTGGCCCAGATCTCCCAAGATTTCTGACGAAACACAGAACGGAAGACAAGAGAACGGAACGTCGACTTCCCAGCACAGCCACCCGCTTGGTGGAGGTCCCGGCCCTGGAGGGCTTCTAGGTTCAGGTGAGCTTCAGACTAAACCCCGGTTCCCGTCAAGGTTCTAGAAAGAGGGTATATCTAGACACGACGAAGTTGGTTATGCTAACGGTAATATATCATAGTACGTGATGAAGGTCTGAAGAGGCTATTGATGTCGTGGTATTATGCAGGCTATTACACAGGCCTTTACGAGGGCCAACAAAACCAATCTCAGCAACAAAATTCCGAATCGGGGTAAATGGGGTAATCTAGAGATATCATAACTCTAATCCTGAATCTGGTTAGAAATCGTTGGGTGGGATACTTCGTGAGATCGACCTGACAGGCAGGGGATCTGTAACGTTGGCTGTTACAAGCTGTTGTGACAGCGATAACGTCACATAGTTTAGGTACCTAAGGTACGTAGCTTAAATTCTGCGAGCCGGCGAGCATGCGACGAGTTATGCGCCGGCCCCCATCCAAAAGGAATAGTACAACATAATACTACTAACAATTACGAGATGCCGGTTGAAGGAACGAGGCGAAGAAACAAATTTAAGGTTATCATTACGTTCTTCATGAAAATTATAGTCTCATTCCTCCGTGCCTTGAGTTGCGGTTATAAGTGCATTAGGTAGTTAAATACCTAGTGTTTTCAGCTTCGTCGAGAGGAAACAGCGTATCTATAATCTATTGATAGTACCTCACTTTGAGGCCATGACGAAATAATTGCCAATCAAAATAACATCGTTTCTTTCATTACTTATTCGTGTACTCTGATACATTATTGTGGCTTTGTATTATTAAAAATTGGCAGCCTGTAGATATGTTTCCATACCAACCTAGTGGTTCCAATATTTCATAAGCTACAGTACTTAAGTAATCTAATTGCAAGATAACTGACAGCAACTTCAAACCAAATTACAGCTCTTCCTGATTCAGAAGTCCGAGCCAGCCGTCTCTATGAGGTTCCCGCTAATATTGCCTTATTGGGTTTTTTCTTTCTTTTTTCTTCTTCCAATACGACACTATGGTGTTCACGAGCTCGGAGTGTTTAAAATGAACTTAAGAATGAAGCTAGTCAAGAAACGGTGCATGGTGCGGAGGACTAGGTAATAAGAAACATGGATGCGTCGAAGACAAGCATTGGCATACTCAGTTTAGACTAGGCTAGACCAGAGTCTTTTCTCTCTTGAGTAAAGGTTGAGAACTAGGATATGGGTTGCGATAAGGTTAACTCTTAAGCAGGAACGATCTCAACGGTGAAGAAGTTCGGATGGCGGCGCAAGAAGGATCTCGGCACGGGTCCTTTAACCCGTAGAAAAAACGTGCAGATTTCTTGGTAAGCAGGGGTTTCTCTCCATGGGAAAGGTTGAAACTGGCTTGCTAGTATGTAAGTATCGGTTTATTAAAGGGCTATAAAGAAAGAAGATTCCGGCTCCGGCATAAAACAAATATGTATGTAAAACGTGGTTCCCTTGAAGGTTCGATGTAAGTGCTAGGGACAGACTATAATACGGCCCTGAAGAGGTTACAACGGAAGCGCTTCTCTTGGTTTAGCCGTACTAGTCGCAGGCTCCGGGCCTAGACCAATAGCTGTCATATTATATACTAGGTGGTAAACAATTAATCGCAATGATAGCTTTGCAACAGGAAAGCAGGCTTAAACTCACTTTGAAATACGTCTACCTAGGTAGCTATTTCGTATAATTGTCTTTAACTACTGTTGAACTCACTGCAAATCTTAGTGCTACATAACCAGGAACTATTGTTCAAGACGTTTACTACTATGTAGAATACCAATACCTTATTCAAAAAAGTCAACCTCGGATTGGCTATCCCCAGCCTTGGCGTCCGAATAGGGGTCCGAGCTATGACCGTATTCCCCTGGTCTCTTAGTCTTATAAGCGAGGGGTCCAAACGCCATCCGAGACAATTCTGTCACATCCACCTCCTACCCCCAAGCTCTTGTAAGCCTTGGAGCCGCGAAACCCGTCTTCTTCATGGGGCCGCCCTAGTCCTTACTGGACTGTACTCCGTCATCGCGAACAATTAAGTGGCATACTTCCGGTTGCCGTGCGTCTCCAGTCATGATCGGGCGCCCTTGGCCCCGGCAAGGCTCATCCCCAGCTGCAGCTGCTGTGCTGCACGGAATTTTTTTGCCCTCCCTGTTTCGAGCGCAACTCCTGGTCAAGGAGGTATCCTCTCAGGGTCCAGTCCGAGGATGACAGGTTCAGTAGATCGTCATGCTCGATTTAAGTGAAGAGTTCCCCCCTTCTGGGCCCAGGCCTGGATTGTTTCTTTCCACTCTCTCTTCTTCAGACGACTTGTCCTGTGTAATACACTCTTTTTCTTTTCCATCGTCTCGGTGTGATTTTTACGTCCTTGTTCATTCTCTTAATCACGAGCAGGCCCTCGCCTTTTTTTGAAGCATCTCTATTGCCAGGTTTACCACGGTCATTCAGGAATACCGGTATCAATCATATAACGAAAAGCTCCCGTAAAAAGAGTCATTTAACGTTTAATTCCCTAAGTTCTTTACAAAAAAAACCAGTCAATATGAAGTACGCCGCAGCTCTCTCGCTTGCCGTTGCGCCTCTGGCCATCGCCAAAGCCGTGAACAACGTCTACCCTCAAAAGAGGACCAGCCATAAGCAGGAATTAGGAAATCTCGCCGGCCTTGCGGGCCTCGGTGCAGGGATCAACCTCGGTGTTTCGTTAGGACAGACGACTCAGGTTATCGTCATCTGGGCGAACCCCGGAAACGACGCTAAGACAACGACGCTGCACGACCAAGTCACCGTAACCCAGACCGTCACCGCTGGCGCGGAAGCAACAGCGATCGGAACCGAAACCCTCTCTGCCGGAGCTACCACCACAGCAGCCGCCGGCGCGATGGCAACCCACACCGTCCAGGTCGGTGGCTCCGCCGGCCTCGTCTTCGTTCCCGACCAAGTCAAGGCCAACGTCGGCGACATGGTCATCTTCGAGTTCATGAACGCAAATCACACCGCCACCCAGTCCACCTTCGCCGAGCCCTGCAAGGCTATGGAGGGCGGCATGGACTCCGGCTTCCAGCCCAACCCCAACAACACCGTCAACCCGCCTCCCAAGGTCGCCATGCAAGTCATGACGACCGATCCTCTCTGTAAGTCCAACCAAATAACCAACAACCAATCCGTCTATCCATCCATGTCCCGCCTTGGAACCTCCAGAGCTAACCATGAAAAATCCAGGGTTCTACTGCAAGCAGAAGGGCCACTGCGGCAAGGGCATGACCTTCTCGATCAACCCGACGGCCGAGAAGTCGCAGGCCATGTTCCAGGCCATGGCCATCCAGCAGAACGGCACGGGGGCCGGCAGCGCCATCACAGGCAACGCGACGGAGCCCGCGGTCGCCGCGCCCGCCGCCTCAGCTACCGAGTCCGCAACCGCCTCTGCCCCCGCCCCCCCGGGCGTCACCCAGGGCATGGGCACCGTCGAGAACGGCGCCTGCGTGTGCGCCGTCCAGTGCAGCACCGGAAGCTTCCCCGTCAACGCGGCCCAGGGCGCCGGTGCGTTCGGCGGCTTCGCGGGCGGTCTGCCCGCGAGCATGATGGAGACTATTTAAAAGTAGCGGCAGCGGTAGCGGTAGTAGCGAGAGGGAAATAAATAAACAAATGGCGTCTGGGGAATTACGACTGATACCAATGGCTAGTAATTGTCGCCGAGGATCTGATCTGAGACGGTTCTTGTATATCTGAGGCCAGGGAGGGGTTTTTTTTTTGACACAACCTGAATGACTGACTAGACTTCTTTTTTATTATTATTAACCTGGCATTAGGGATTCTTTTTTTTATCTTTTAGTTTTTTGTTGTTGAAGACATATGACTGGATCGTATACTATATATATAGGTGCACTTCATAGGTCATCAGATCAAGTATAAAAAATACCAATACTTAATTCAAGATGATGTTGCGCCTTACCTGGTAAAATGTGGAAAACTGCCCTGGGTAGATATGTGAACCCGAGTGAACCAAGTAAGCAAGCAGACGGGTCAACGGAAATTAGCAGTAAGCAGTCACATCGAGAGGAGGGACGACTACGGATTAATGATGGATCGCATTAATCAACCGGAACGAGATGTGTCAGATAGAAAGTCCAGACGCCGTTGATAACACGCCCTAGAACCCCCTGTTCGTCAGTTGAAAAAAAGACGATTCGCCCCCGAATCTCATATCGTGAAATCAATCATGTGGTGTGGTCCCCTTGCTATATCCCCATTGCTACGGGATATATATATGTGTCCTAATACGCCTCTCGCTATGCTGCATTGGTGTGTGCTTCCTCCTCCTCCCCGAATTTGTTACTTTCCGCCAGCAGCGGCAGCTGCTTTCTTCGCGTCGGCTAAGAGACAAAGAGAGTAGGTCAGTTTACGAGGCCAGGCGCAAAATATGTATATATACGGCGAGAAGAATAAATATGTAACATATTCTTTTCCATATATGTAGTATATTCTTTTCTGTCTGAAGGAAGGGGGATGGACTATATCTTACCGGCAGCTTGCTTCTTGCGCATCATCTCGGCGACGGCTTCCTTGTCGCGCTGCATCTCAGTGCCGCTTTTGTTGTTCTTGGATTTCTGCGCAAAGGGGAGGAGGTTAGCATATCACGAACACACATACACATTTGTTGTACGGCCTTAATCCTCCGCCGCTTTTTTTTTTTTTTTATCTCTTTTCTCTAGTCGATAGACTTATTCCGTTTCGAGCACGACTACAACCGAGTGATACCAGGTTGTGGTGGTGCAGGTGGTGCGCGAGCGGATGGGATGGGCCGTAAAGCAAAGGGGGGAGGAGAAAGACGAGACTAAGACTCACCTGGGCAGCCTGGGCCTTGAGGTTCTTCTCGCGCGCCTTTTCGCGCTGGTTACCGCGGGCCATGATTTCGGAAATAGAAAAAAGCGAAAAAGATGTGGAGAGAGATAGAGTAGGGAAGTAGAGAGAGTTAGAGTGGTAACCTATGCGGAAAAGCGAAGGAGTTTAGCGGAAGCGCAGCGCTTAATAAAACGCGAGCAGGTGGTGTAGCTTTGATTCGGTCTGAGAGATTGTTCTGTGGGTTCAAAAGTTTAGAAAAAAAGAGATTAAAAAGATGTCCAAACTATTTTTTTTTTTTTTTTTTTTTTAGCCGCCCAGCTGGTTTAAAATAAAGGGCGCTCACAGCAAGTACAGCAGTGCCACAAGGGTAGTTTCCCGCCTAGAGCCGCGCTGTTGGCCTGTTCGCTTGGTCTGTGCGGGCGGGCTTACCGCGTAAGACTTCGATTGCGGCCAATCAGATCACTCGCTAGTCACTGATCTAAATACGATGTGTTCTCGATCCTTCCTTTCATCGAGAAATCGGCTTAGCGTGTGGACTTGATAGATCCCCTGGATCCCCCACATGGTTTTACTGATGGGTTCAGGTACAAGTCATGGTAGAACAATCTGATAGATGCGGTGTTCCTGATTCATCTCAACGTTGTTTAACTACGATGGTATATGCAAATGATATGAGTTCTACCTCTGTAGCTACTTACACATATCTACAAACATTGAGGATACATACTTGTACAAGAACACGCTATCAGGTACCTAACATAACGTATCAGGTAAATAAGGGTAAGCTGATTTGAAAGGGATCAAAGACGAGAAACAATAGCTTAGAAAGCAATAAAGATCAATATGGATTATTATCAAAGACAAAAAGAAATAAAACAATGGACAGTTGGATGTCTTGTTATTTACTGCCTGATTCAATCATTTAAACTGAAGTTATTTTCAAGTCGTTGCTTCATGTATGATTCCGGGGAATATCGAAATCATCACTTATAAGAGCTTTGGTGGGGGTCTGGCTAACGGGCCAAAAATCGATGTGAAACCGAAATCGTTAACTGACAGCCAATCGAATCAAGGCCGTAACCTAATTCTCACGATGTATTCGCTCAAACGGAAAATAGGCCACATTTAATCATTGGATATGGTGATCTTTTGCTGCAGGTCCATGCCATTTTCCTAGCTACCGGTTTCTTACTATCATAGTACCTGGATCGTTAAGGGCAATGATTCGTGTCAAGCGCCGGGACAGTTGCAGATCTAACCCGTCTGAGGGAAAGGAGATTCACCAAAAGATGCAAGCAATAATATTTAGAATAGAACGTTCAGATCGTAACCATGTCCTCCGTACTCTGCGGCCTGTAGTTGAACCTCTTGGCAGTTGTAAAAAGGATCTAGTTGAACAGGTTCCTACCTGGGTCATGAACATTGACCCTGACGACTCCGACGACCCTGACGAGGGGCAATCCGAGGGGCAATCCGAGGGGTAGCTCAGGCTTCGATCCAGCTTGAGACCATTCGCGCCCGACAAAATCTATTGGTCCAAGACACCTGCCTGATGCAAATTGACTTGTAGATAATCTCATGAACTGATTAGTCCTCGGGGTCACTT
The DNA here is from genome assembly GCA_022478815.1 of Daldinia bambusicola. NCBI lineage: Eukaryota > Fungi > Ascomycota > Sordariomycetes > Xylariales > Hypoxylaceae > Daldinia > Daldinia bambusicola. The sequence goes on from MU284211.1 coordinate 41,260, forward strand.
CTTGATTGTCCCTAAATACATCCTCTTTCCTCTTCCTGCATCACTTCTTTCAACGTCTTTCTTTTTTCTCATTACTATTTAAAACTTCTAGAACCAACCGGTCCGTCACCACTTTCCTTGTCTTGTCACCTTTGATTCACGTGGATTCTGATTGTCCTTGAAGGACCTACATAATAGCAATATCTTTTTGCCTAATCCATTGTGGTGAATTTTTATAAAACTTAACAATACCATTCGGTACTTTATCATTCTTTTCCTTCAACCACAACTTTCCGTTCGACTTCTTTCCTTCGACCACTTTCGTTCCCTCCACCTTCGTTCCATCGACCTTGATTAGATCTGCGAGTCAGATCCCCGGTATACCAAAGGAAAAAAAATAAAAAAATAAGTAGATACACAACAAGCTGCTGGCAGTTTCAACAGTTGGTCTTCCGATTTCTTATAACTTCCAACTATGCTGCCTAAGTTGCGCAACGCTAACGCTTATACGCCCAGGGACACGACCCTAGGTATTGCAAAGTTCACCGACAAGATGGGTATCAAGTCTAGTTCCGGATTCCAAGGCTCCGCCTTTATTATCCTTCAGGTTATCCGTGCTTGTAATCTTGCTGTTCTGCTAGCCGTTATCTTCGTCTCGGGGATCATGATGTACTTCGCCAAGATGCCCAACGGCTTCCAGTTCTTCAACGACGTCTCCCTTGCCTTCGTTATCGCCGTCGCAGGCCTCCTGTTCTGGAGCGAATTACCAATCAAGACGGGTAAGGCGATGATTACTCGAAACTGGCCTGCAATCGGCGAAGACCGCGGCTTTACCTGGCTCGGCATCGCCATGATTCTTATCGGATGCCATCATCTCGGCGCGCTCAGCAACAGGACTTACAACAATGAGGAAGTACCTTTCACGGTCTGGCAGGCTATCATGGCGTCGGGCATCATCGCAATCGCATTCGGCGTTACTAACGTCCTTGCCTCGTTCGTCTTCAGCAACAGGGCGAGCGGCGTGCATGCCCGAGAGGTCCGCAACAACGGCGCGACCACCCGAGACGTCAACTTCACGGAGGAGTACGAGAGCTACCGCAGCAACTCGATCCGCAAGGAGAAGACGAAGAGCCGATTCTCCATCTTCGCCAGGGGCAACTCCAAGCCTAAGATCAGCCACCCGATCAGCCACCCGATGCCCCAGGACGTCGAGTACGGACATAACGATGACCACCTCCCCATCGACGACCGCAGCAGCCCCATCATCCCGGACGTGAAGCGCCCTCCTACCGCTCTGCACCCCGCCTACAACGCCGGATCAAGGTCAAGCCGGTACAGCGAAGCAAGTCATCTTAACCGCTTTGATGACAATAGGTTTTGAAACTAATCGGTTTTGAGATGTTTTAGTCCGCATACTCCTAAGCGTTTAAGGCAAGGCATTGGCAGGTGTTTCAGTGAGATGAAAGGCGGCGGCGTTTGGGTTTAGGTTTGGGTTTTGGCCTTTGCGATTTCGGATATACCCAAAATTCTGGACAGCGGACATAATTTTTTGCCTTTTTTTTTTTTTTTTGCTTTTTTTAAAAACCTCCTACTGTACGAAGTAGTAGCATACATTAGTAGCATACATTAGTAGCAGTCATAATTAAGTAGGAAAGCGATAACGATGATTATTTAATTTGAATTTTTACATTTTACACGTATTTGGGAAGGTTGTAAAGTATCAACTGTGCGTTGTACGTGATTCTGTACGGTGTAAGTAGCTGGAGCTATTCTACCTATGGATTTGTAGCACGTGACTGGATTAAGGTTAGCTGCATTATTAGATACCTTGGTTAGGTAATCAGACAAGCGCCTAACGTATGTACCTTAGGTAAGTATCTGTACAGACAACTTGTACTAGTGGCTTGGACTGCGTACCTAAACTTTGCTCACTATTCAAATCGCACCTAGGCATTTCGTCAACAAGCTAACCTTCTCGTTAGCATACATCTTTCTTCAACCTTTTTATTTCTTTTCAATCCCCAACTTCAACATGACAATTCAATTTGTATAAAACCCTCGCGCTCTTCCCACCATTTTCCCACTGCGGACTGTCGGGATTACTTGCGACAGCTTTCTACCGTCGAATAATCATCGAGTTGTGTGAATCTTTAACTGGTCCACCACAATCAGATTCCCCATCTCCCGACGAGGCATCTTCAACGACCTTACGACTCGGTTTATTCGCGGTCGCGTCCACCCCACTCGTCGGCCATCTTCAAGATTAAGTATCGTTTGGCGGAACCAGGATATTGCATACTGCTTAATCCCGTAGCCCTTTGGCGTAGAGGGATTTTGGGAAAGACAATGCTTTGAGCTCTCATAATCTCTTAATACCTACTACTACCGGGCGGTTTCTCGTGCCCTCTTTGGGGAACTGGTGAAGCCAGGCAGGAGTGGTCCCATCTTACAATTCTCGTGCCTTTTTCTTTTTCTTTCTTCTAGTGAGAATATCGAGGAGGGGCATTTGTCTGTGTGCATATTGCCTTTGTGACATCTATACAACCTTAGATTGGGCCATTGTTCTCCCACACGTGCAGTTGGGAGAAAAAAGCGGCGATTCCAGAGTTCTCTTCTCACTTTATTACATCGCGAGGCTACCCTCGTTAGTACATCAATTCAATCCTCGCGTGCTTGCATATTTTAGGCAATCATGTCCAACGAATCCGAGTCTGAGGCGGTAGCCCAGGACTTTCGAGATGCTCTTGAAGATCTTCAAAGTTTCGATAGAACGGAAATTAGCACCTTAACCGTAATCGCAAGAGAGAACACCGAACACGCGCATGCCATTTCTGGCGCCCTTCAGGATCACATCAAACGAGTGGGTTAACTTTCTTCTCTCTGCGCCGACTACATAGTAGACGGTATCAGCATTATCCCATCGTCACATCATCTACTAGTTCGTTATAAATATATCCAAGAGTATGCTAACAGGAATCTAGGTGATTCCCCAAAAGAAGCTACCCGCCCTGTATGTTCTCGACTCTATCGTAAAGAATGTGGGTACACCATATACGTTGTACTTCGGCCGAAAGCTCTACCAGACTTTTATGGACGCCTACGCATCCGTTGATATGCCTACCCGACGCAAGATGGATGAAATGCTCAGGACTTGGAAGGGACCCGTCGCCGGTTCGCTTGATACCCGACCTGTTTTCCCTCCGGATGTCACGCGTCCTATCGAAAACGCACTTATCAAGGCGAGGACAGCACATCTACAAGCGCAGCAGAAACATCAACAGGGTCAGCAACAGTTGCTTGGACGTAGTAGGCCGGCAAACCAGGGGGTACCATATCGAGAGACGCCCACTCCGCCAGGCTACCATCCGCCTCCTCAGGCTAATGGCTATCCCGCTCAGCCTCCCATAGCTAATTCTAATGGTCCATCTTATGGTAGCTCGAGCCAACTGCCTCCGGCTACTTACCCGCCTCTCTCCGTAAGTTCCCAAGCCTATATATAGATTAATCATTCCTAACACCTTGCTCAGAGTCAAACACAACCTACGAGGTCAACACCTCAACCTACGCCGGGTTTGGTGGCCTTCCAACCCCCCCAGCTAGGAGGCTATGGCGCACCACAGGCTGGAATCAGCATAGATGCTTTGAATAATGACATCCAGGGACTGATTATGGCCTCCAAGGCTCAAATCGCACTGAACCCGCATGACCCTAGTATACAGACAAGGTTGAAGGCGCTCGTGGATTTGCAAACTATACTTCAAACCCAGAACCTGCCACAAGATCAGTTAGTGCTTGTTAAGAATCAAATTGCTGATCTTGCCGTGACTATAAAAGCACCCCCATCACAAACTCCTACTCCTACACCTATATCTCAAAGTCAATTACAACCACATTCAGCACCCGTAGCAGTAGCTCCTCCGCCGGCAGCGGCGCCAAAGGTTTCTCTAGATTCATTGTTTGGTGCAGGTACCCTAGCTGCTTTAATGGCACGAAACTCTGCCACGCCTCAAGCGTCTGCACCTTATCACCCTCCCGCACCCATCGCTATTCATACTCCGCCTCCACCACTACAGCCAAAATCAGTTGAACCTAAGAAACCAGTCACCGCACACCAACCGCCACCTCCTCCATCTGATCCTATGGCACTTATGAATATGTTGAGACAAGCCGGCTTGCTCCCGAGCACCGCACCGGCTAGTAGTTCGACACCTGTCTCTCATCCAACACCTTCAAATTCATTTCCAATTCCCTTTAACACTCCGGCTACGGTCCCGGTCATTCAACACGTTCGCCCTTCTACTATTGAAGGTCTTACAAGTGATATCATCCTGAGAGCATCGTCCCTTAAGCAGTAGGTTTCTTTCAGAATATATGTGTCTAAGTTTAAACTAACGGGCTTGTAGATTTCGCCCACAACTGTTGCCATTCCTGTTTGAATCTCTAGGACCTCAATGCACACAGTGCGGGCGACGATTCCCGAAGGATGAAGAGGGTAAGAAAAGGAAGACGGCCCATATGGACTGGCATTTCCGGGTGAACCAACGTATCGCCGAAGCTGAGAAGGGAGGACAACACCGAAGCTGGTTAGTCGATGAAATGGTAAGTATTCTGCTGAACTGTGCCTCCTCATTATGGTACTAATGTGATCAGGATTGGATCAAAACGAGGGAGATCGTCGACAAGGATTACGTGGCCCCATCGGGGGATTCTAATTCAGCCACAGGGGGCTCCGCCCCTAAAGAGCCGCAGCTGCAATATATTCCAGTGCCTGACGATCCTAGTTTAGCAAATAGCGTTTGTAGCATTTGCCAGGAGAAGTTTGAGACGAGGTGGCTAGATCAGCAACAGGAGTTTGTGTGGCTCGATGCTATGAAAGTAGGCGAGAAGATATATCATGCTAGTTGTTATAAAGAAGCATTTAAGGACGGCGGAAACACGCCGGTGTATTCCAGAGGCACTCCTGAGCCAGTAACAGGGAAAAGGAAAGCCGAGGTAAGTTTTGACATATTGCAGCATTAAATCGTAGGGCATTTGTTTTGGTACTAATGCATAACAAGCAGGATGAATTGGTTTCTACACGAAGTAAGATAAAGGTGGAAGCTACGTAGGACGTACGCTCCGGTCCTGAAACCCTTGGTTCATCGTGTTCCGTATCGAAACGCCCACGTGTGATCCGCTCCGGCGTCGTCCGCTTGAGGACTCCCTCGAGCCTGAAGAGCTATAAACCGGCACAATCCAGTCCGTTGAAGAACTGTACCTAATAAAGGAACTGTCTATGCCTTAGACACTATAGATAGATTAGGTAGCTCTGGTTTTCACGGGTTTTGCTCGTGGCCTCATTGGGTTGCGGCTACGGCTGCGGACAGCAGGATAGACACTCGGTTGTGTGACCTACTCGTCTCCCGGAAGGGACACTGTTGGTAGGTAGGACAATAATAAATACAGAACAGCGATCATAAATCGTTTGTATCCATTTTTATTAGTGACTTTATGTCTGCCTTTTCTGTCGCCATGGTAACCCTATCGTGCTATGAATATGAAGTTGGAGCGTAGCAGAAGCTGATGCGGACTGTAGGGGACCGGTTTTAGACGTAATGATATATCACCTAGGCAGGTAACTATGCTCGTGTTCTACGTAGCTTTAGGGTTAGCTCGCTATGCTTCGGCAATTGGACACTCGGTTGCCTAAGATATGCGCAAGTTGATCCGACAAATCTATAACTCGATAGGGATAATACTCAACTAACAAGCGTACTTGGCCGAGATAAAATTGAATTAATTGGATGATGAAGGACACCGTCGTACTGATGCGTATGCGATGTGAGTTCTTTTAATCAAAATAAGGAGCTAACGGCTGGCTTATAGTCCCATCGCTTAACACGATTCTTCTATATTTTGCCTAATGCGGTAATGAAAGTGAGAAAATGAGCAGCGGGTCTTGACTTACCTACGCTCTTGGCCCATCCATGCAACTATGATGGGAGAGGAGTATCAAGTGCGAGTCCATCTGATCAAGGCGACAATGATCTAACGATTTTACCTAAGTAGGAAAGAAATAGGAGACATACACGATCGCATACAAGCGGAATTTTCCACAGTCGGGACTCCTATCGAGGTGGGATGTTAACGGGTCAATGGCTTGAAGGATGAACAGGCGAATATATAAGGACAATAGCCTACGCAAGATACGAGGGAATATGACTACCTGGAATGTAGACCCCGCGAACGCTCGTCAGTTAAACGGGAGTTACTTGAACTATCAATATGGCAGACTCGACCACTCGCACTACCCGCGACGGGTTCCATTGGACTGAAGAGGGAGGCCTAACAGCAGGTATTCCTTCAATCAGCGTAATCCAACCGCCTTCGAACTTTACCTCCACCGATAAGGAAGACCCTTACGATGTTGCGATCATAGGGGCAGGCTACGCAGGATTAACTGCCGCCCGTGACCTTTCAACAGCCGGCTTCAAAGTCCTGCTCTTGGAAGCACGAGACCGTATCGGCGGCCGTACTTTTTCAACTGACATCGACGGGTACCCGTTCGAACTAGGCGGAACCTGGGTGCACTGGTACCAGCCGTTCGTCTGGAGGGAACTATCGCGGTACAATCTCACGAACGAACTCGCGATCTCGCCCAGCGTGGAAGGCGGTAGGACAATTATTCGCGTGGGGGGCGATGCTATCTCCCTAAGCCAAGAGGAAGAGGTACGTTAAAAAGCTCCGGAAGTATATTCTTATTCCAGACGTTGTATTCTTACTGACGCTTATATATAACCGTACGTAGTTCGCGAAACTCGAAGCTATCCTCCACAAGCTCGTCGACGTCGACGGACAACGGGGCCGCGCGGCCATCCCGTTCCCGTATAATCAATCCTTTAACGCCGCGGCCCTCGAGCGCTTCGATAACATGTCCATAGCCGATCGCATCGCGGAGCTCGGAGACGGGCTCGAGCCCACGGAACGTGCTATCGTGGAGACGTACTTGTCTGTCCTCTGCGGCAGCGACCTGGGAAACGCCTCGTTCTGGGAAGTCCTGCGCTCCTGGGCCCTAGCCGGGTACAACTGCATGGACTTCCTCGCCGCCGGCGCGGCGTTCAAGCTCGCGCGCGGGCAGTCGGATTTCGCGCGGCGGTTCTTCGACGAGGCCGTGCGGACCGGAAAGTTGGACTATAAGTTCTCGAGCCCGGTTTCCGCGGTGGCAGATCATGGAGACCTAGTCGAGGTGACGGTGCGCGACGGAGCTTGTTTTAAAGCCCGTCGGGTAATCTGCACCGCACCGCTCAACGTTTTAAAAACAATATCGTTCTCCCCCGCCCTGCCGGAAGCCAAAGTCGCTGCGTCAGAGCAAGGCCACGTCAACTTCGCCGTTAGAGTCAATGCAGAGCTCCAGGGGCCGGGCCTCCGATCCGTGAGTTGTCTCGCGCATCCCGCCGGAGGCCTGAATTTCACATCGGGCGATGGGATCACGCCTTCGGGGAACACGCACGTCGTGGGTCTCGGCACGAAGCTGAAGCCAAAAGAAGACCCCGAAACTGCGCTTGCCGCGTTCCGCGGCCTAACCGTCGACGGCGGCGGCAGCACGGCCGTTGTCGTCGAACGCCTCCTTTTCCACGATTGGAATGAGGACGAGTTCTCCCGGGGAGCCTGGGCGTGGCTGGCGCCGGGCATGGCGACAAAACACCTCGTCACGCTCCGGGCAAGGCACGGCAACGTGTTGTTTGCGAGCGGGGACTGGGCCGGCGGGTGGAGGGGATGTATTGATGGGGCGATTGAGGAAGGGGGCAGGGTTAGTAAGGAAGTGTCGGACGAGCTTAAGCGCGAAGAAGCGCGAAGAGAGGGAGAGTAGCAGCAGCAGCAGCAGCATTAGCATTAGCATTAACGTTACCGAAATGTGCTCCCGTCGATGAGATCGGCGTTTGATGCTGACGCCAGCGGTCTCGTATGACTTCTAGGTTAGTCATGCTATATTATTATTAGGAGGACGGGCAATAGGCTAGTTTTACGACTGAGATGTTGGTTATACTACACGCCAGAAGTCTATCTGTTCGATATCCGCAATATCTTGACGCAGGTTAGGTGGTTGTCTCCAGTTATCTCGATCCTCAACGGCTTACTTACAGAGACGAGACTCCCCGATGGTTGTATTAGCTTATAACGTCTATTTCAAGCTCCTTTTGAAGATCATGATGACTACTCGACGAGTTACACGAGAGGAAATATGTCTAAAATAGTATTTCACTGCCTTAGTGATGAGTTGTTTCTCTTTCTTTTGATATCGGAGATAGGTGGTGGTAATCTGTTTACGACAAGTTACACATGTTATAATAGGTAGTTAAAAGACTTAATTCAAACTTTTTTTTGCTACACACCTTTACAATGCTTGTAACAACGGAAGATATCTCAAACTCCGAGTCCTTCTGGCTTTTGAAATACATAAATATACGAGCTTTCCTATCACGTGTCGCACGTGCGTTAAAATTTATCTCTAAAGGTGTTCTAGAATTTCTATTTACCCCTTTATTGAATTTGGTTACCATATCTCGAGTCGCGTTGGGTGGCAACTATACACGTGTAACTCAATAAAGTCACACACAACTTAAGATCTAACGGGAATTAGAAAGAAAATGGCAATTGTAAATCAGGGGAATGAGAAAAAACGTAAGTAAGACTGTTGGTTCCCTCTCTTGCCCTATCCAGCCAACAATGCTACGCTGGTCTAACTCCAACAATTAGCTTGCTATAACTGCGTCAAACGACGTATCGTCTGCGACAAGGCCGAAAACCAGTGCGTTAAATGCACCAAAAAGAATCTGAAGTGTCCCGGTTATGGCGTGAGGTATCGCTTTGCTAAAGGGGCGACCAACTCTAGCCTAATATCGGTACCCGCTTCAGAAGGGGAGCATACGAAGCTGAAACGCCCAAAGAAGCCATATAAATGGATTGAGTGTTCGAGAGAAAAATTGAAGACGATATCACGGACCTCAAATCCATCATCGATAGTCGACAAAATACTGCCACTTGATTGTTCAGACTCAACGACGACGATACCAAGTATGGTATCAGACGTGGACCCTAGAATCCGTCTTCACTTTTTACACTGTAATTTCCCATCTTCTTCGTACCCAAGACACTAGTATGATACTGACAATCTAAGTTGCTGCACATGTGTCTCCTTTCATGGTAGTATTCGACGACGAGGCGAATGGCTATAGGCACCATATACTGCCTGTAGCACATCGCGAGCCCCTCGTACAAAAAGCCGTCTGTATTGCATCGGCATTCCATCTCTCGGGACAGCGACCACATCTTCGTGGTCCCGCTGAGGTCGTGAGGGCCAGCCTAATCCGTAAGCTTTCCGAGACTTCGGTGGTGAACCCCGATCTGAGCGAGACTACCTGGGCAACCATTGTGCTGCTGATAGTAGCCGATCTAGTAATAGGCCACGAGGACGTGGAGACTCTATACGGACTCCTCGCTGCGTTTCTCGAAGCACGGGGGCCCCTGAAAGAATCTGCAACTCAGTTAGAGAGATTCTTATACTTCCAGTCGTGCATGTTAGTTCAGCCTTTAACAGCTCTTCACCTTCTACTCTCATGCCGAGCAGTACCAGAACGACGAGAAAACCCATGAATATTCGCTCATAATAAATAGCATAGGATTCTTTACACGGCCCTTTTCTGCTCTCGAAGCTCGGCCGATCCGTTCTCCGCAGGTGTCGGGCGACCCAGTCGCCATGTTCAAACAGTACGTGCGCGGCCTCGAGAACTGCAAGAAGCCAAAGAGCCCGTCGCAACGCAAGGGCTACGATTTCTCGAGCTACTTCCCCTTATACGAAGAGTCGTTTCGACTAGCGGGAGAGATATACACGACGAGAGCAGAACTAGAAACGCTAACGGCTAACCTGGAATACTACATGGAAGACCGCGTCCAGCAGATCAGGACCATATGCGAGCAGATCGACCCGACGGTGCCGGGGTCTCACGTCGTCGTATGGCCGATGTTTGTGGCGGGTGCCGAGAGCGTGTCGGAGGAACACCGCCAGTACTTTAGCACGGCGCTGAGGAAGATTTACGGTATGACGGGCTACGCGAATATACTACGCGGGTTTACGGTCCTTCCGGAGTTGTGGGAGCAGAGGGGTAGTAAGAGCTGGACTTCGGCGATATTGGAGCATAAGGGTCTTGTTGTATGTTAATGGCATGTCCGGGAATGAGCGCGTAATTAGTTGATAATGCCGGTAGTTAGAAATTAATATTTAGGTCAGAGGTATATATATACACTAGGTACCTAATATATATGAGAGCAATTACCACGGGAGGGAATGAGGCGAAAGGATGGTTGGGATATTGGGAAGCCTAGGTATGGTTATAATAAGACTTTATAATGAGACACAACTCTACCCTCATTCTAATAAATAGATTAACTTGAAGTTACATAGTAGGTAGGAGGTACTTAAAATACTTTATAAACAGGAGCGGGGCCGAACGGTGGTACCCGGGACCGGCCGTCAGCGTAAACAACCTTATTTGATGGGGAATTTTCAAATTCCCATCCGGGCCCCCCACATGCAAGGGACCACAACGGCGATCCAGGTACCTGATGATGTCATAGCCAAGATTTTGGGACAAAGAAGTTCCAGCGACAAACAGGGCCAACAAACAGGGCCAACAAACAAGGCAGCCCCAGGCATCTATGAATTTTAATAGGCCATACAAATAATAGGAATACAAAGTGCAACCTCAATTTACATCCCGTCGCTGCCGGCCCCGTCTTCTAATCATCGTGACAATACCCTAAAGTGCTAAATTACATACCTATGACCTATAAATACCTACCTAGCACTACCTAGCACTACCTAGCACAACTTAACTTAATACCTAAATACGAATGGCAGTATTCTCGTATCGCTTAAAGCCGTCATGGCTACTAGCGCTACTCTCAACCAGGACTGTCCTAGCAGCCCATGCGATACCACCTGCACATCCTATGATCACACCGGCTCCCGACCTAAGTAATAGAGCAATAGAACGTCGCTTGGACGTCGGCGGTTATGTCAATAGCTTGATAGATAGCCTCGGGAGCGACGTCTCGAGCTATGTAGCATCAGGCGTACCTCAGTTCTTCCAGGACTTCCCTAGTGGTGAGGCCGTCGTGAGCTCTCTTGGAATCCATAACTCGGACCTGGATGCTAAGCCTACCCAGGTTCTAAACATCCCGTAAGGATAGAATACCTACCTAACCTAGTATAATACTTTACCGCAATAGCCACTTCACTGCTAACGAGAGGCGCGCTTCAGAGCATATGCGAATTGGACTGAAGATGGATGGAATGTTCGTGTGCATGGCAACGTATACAAACAGCCTAATATATCGGAGGAGAAACTCAACGACCTAGCCGACGTGTTCCTCATCGATACCGATATCGACGAGTTGTCTATTCCAGAGCAGAGGCAAGCTCGGAATTTAACAGCTTCCATCTTCGTCGTCCAGCAGGGAGATATGAATGTCACTATCGACTTTGTGAACGATGTTGATGTTCGTCCCGATGCGAGCGGTGGTGTGGTCAATGCCGTGAGTTGACCAATTCCAAGCCAACTAAGATAAACATTGCCGGTCTACTAACAAGTGAAACTAGGAAGGCGGTGCTCAATCTATTGACCTTCCCTATAAAACAACAGCCGAAGGCGATTTTGACACCTTCGTCATCCTTCAGAACACGACTGGCCCGAATAACGGACACCTAATAGCTGGGAATGCGACGTCATCCATCCAGGCTCTCAACATGTACGCCAGAGGGACCGACACGGGGAACGCAACGGCCTACCTGGTGCCTCCCGAAGGCTTCACGATCGTCTCCGATATCGACGACATTCTCCGCGTCACCAAGATCTACGATCCGAAGGAAGGCCTTCTGAACTCGTTCGCGAGAGAGTTCACACCTTGGATGAATATGCCGGAGATCTACGCCAATTGGTCTGCTACGATCCCGAATTTCCACTTCCATTACCTTACTACCACGCCGGAGCAGGCGACCAGGAATTACATGGAGTAAGTCCCTAACCTACCTAACCTACCTAACCTACCTAACCTACCTAAACCTCCTTTTCATACTCTTACTCCTTTGGGGGGAGTTGAGGGTGACCGCGATAATAGGAAAACGGTTTACCTAGGTACCAGACTAACGACATTAGGTTCATCTACAAGACGTACCCGCTGGGCTCCTTCGACACGCGGCCGCTCAACTTCTCGGACGTCTCGGCGACGCTGTCGATCCGGCGGGCGCTCCTGGACAAGATCTTCCAGACGTTCCCGCGGCGGCGGTTCGTGCTGGTGGCCGACACGTCCAACGCGGACGTGATGCGGGACTACCCGCGGCTCGCGCGCGACTACCCCGGCCAGGTCCAGTGCATCTTCCTGCGCAACACCTCCGCCACCGACAGCTCCGACCTGTTCCCCTACGACACCGCCGGCTTCGAGGGCCTCGACCAGAGCCGCTACATGTTCTTCGTCACCCCGGACGACTTGAGGGGCGTGGATATCGTAGCCGGGAACTGCCATAATCGCGCGGTTGTGCAGAATGTTACGTTTGGGTACCAGTGGCGTGGGCTGGGGAGCGGTGAGGAGGAGAATGACGACGAAGAGTCGGGGGCGGAGTCGTTGGCGGGGCCGTGGAAGGGCGCTTGGGGTTGGGTGTTGGTGGTAGCCGCGCTGTTTGTGACTGTTTGATTTAGGATGAGGTAGAGTGGGCATGTTGCGTTACTGGGGCGTTATCGAGGAGTTAGAATGTATGTTGCTTGTGTACGACCTACCTAGGCACCTAAAGTTAAAAAGATTGAATAGCCAGAAGTACCTAATTCGCTTCTTTCTGGGTTTCCCCTGATTCCTTTCGACCTAGGTGCTTCGAATCACTACTTCCCAGATAAGGAGGCACGAAGAAAATAAATCCTTAGTACTGAATGTGGAACCCCATGTTCATTACAATTAGCTACTATTACCTACGTCTGACGATAGCCATGAATAATGTGAGATAGGTTCTAAGTGTTGGCTAGGGATATTGATGGTTAACTCCTGCAGTGACACGTACGAGTAGAGGGTTTATGGATGGGCATGTACGATATTACACGCCCGTTCCTCAACCACCAAGTCGACCACAGCCGCGTCACGCCGAAGCCCGAATGAATACGGCACCGGACGGCTCCGAAACTAGCAGCGGCGTTGTACCCGGGGGGGGGGGGGGGGGATTGTGCGGTGAGTTTTCAATCTTCACGCGCTGATTCGACGGTCCCGTACGGCCTAGAACCGCAACCGTCGAAGATTATGCTAGGAGCGCTCTGTACGATAACAAATGTTCCCGCGCCTTCCAGACCTAGGTACCGTGATATTCGAGCCTCGACGCTTTCGATCGTCGGGGCATACGGATGTCCAACGACACGGCCAGGTGTAGCTATGGGTAGAGAATGTTTACAGCTGTCCAGGTTCATAGTTCATTTGGATAGCTTTACTTTTGTCGCTTTATGTAATATGCTTCTAGGCAATCTTGTTTTTTAAGGTTGGATGTGGGTAGGTAAGAATGAAATATCTGTACATACAAGCACGTTCTACCAGTTGATTCGAGCCGTAGCGACGCAGGCTAGATCGCGAAGGGAACACTCCATCGCGAGATTGGTGTGTTATATGAACTGGCCTATGCTCCGGTAGTAGCCCCTGTCGTGTACTGTCTATTTCGCATCACTTAGTTGAGGGCATGCCATTGCGTCTGGATCCCCGCATCTTCTTGGCGTGTTACGTGCCACCTATCATGGGATTGGGAAATGGACCCGAGAAAGCGGCTGGATTTGTTCGTCCCATGTGCATAGAGAGGTAAACACGTGGTGATACCTAGCTCAAACTAGTAACGTATACCGAAGACTAGTAAGCCAGGAACCAGTCGTCAAATTTGATAAGTAAGGAGATGTCTAGGCTTGTAGCAACGGCATCACCTCCATCTATCGATTCTGTTAGACTCTTAACATCTTAGGCATCTCGAGCTTGACCTAGTGATATTCTGACACGAACTCGGGGATCATTGGTTCTTGGCGGTATCGGCTCGATATTATAAGCGTGTTCCGTGCCATTCCTGTTGTCGCCACGTCGCAGCAGTGGGCTTATTCGTAGAATCGAGTGTTCCACAACCTGATAGTGATATCAACGAACATAGGGATGCTGGATGAGGTCAAGGGTGGCGTGATTGTTAGTTAGACTTCCTCTATAACCGATAGTATTAGCCGCTAGTTACTCCTCGTTCTAACATTGGGATAGGCTGTACATACAGGAAAGTGAAGAACCAGTCGTGAATGTTTTCGACGCCGTGGAGTTCTGGTGATGAAGATAGTAAATTTTGCCAATCGAAGGGTTATGTGTTGACTGTTGCGATTCATACTTCCTAGTCTGAAAAGGGGCGTCAGGCCACTATAACTAATAATGTAATCCTAATAGGCACATCGATACAAAATCAAGGAGAAAAGCAAATATCGCATCCAGTAACACTTTTCGATCTCCAATTATAATACACTATTTGCACCAAATTTGCGTAGTTTTGTCAATAATTTTGCCATATTCTGCATTGCGTGATAATATTCTGGGATAGGGGAAGCCGGCTTGTATTCTTCAGCGTAGTTCCACCTGGCTTCTGTCTTAGGCGCGAGTTTTTGGTAATAAGGAATTGAAGATCGTTTAGAGTATATGTAACCTTATACACTATGGCTAAGCTACTAATGTGACTGCTACCCGGTTTTAATTAGCGGTCAAGTACAACGGGCATGTAGATGGTCAGCAGGAGCAAAGCTTCCGCCAGAGGGTCTAAGGAATGAAACATGATTTCAAAGTATACCTAATAGATACTATCGTACTGTACCTAGCTATTAGAACCCAACTAACTACAAAACTAGGTCTCCCTCAGGTCGTTCGGGATGTGTGTGTAGATACATATGTGGGATCCATCGGAAATTAACCAGGTCTCCTTGATAGGAGTGTGCCGGATCTTCTTGGCCCGACAGTAGGATTTCAGGATTTTCACTAGCTCTAGATGAGGTTGTACCTATTAGGCCACACCTAAGGCGAGTTGCCTACGAGTATTTGATTGGTCAGAAGTCTTGATGCTGCTTGAACGTATACACTTTGCGAAGCTCTTTAACAGATTTCATTTCGTATTGTACTGTAACTCCTCGGCTCAACTCGGCGTTAACCTGTGGGTTTGCTAAGGTTCGTTCAAGTAATATGCGACTAATTCTAAGCAGAAATGCATTGGAGGGTTTGGAGTTTGCTGCTCATCACAAGCTGCCTGTAACGGAATGCTACATGTACTTTCCGGTTTTCTCAAAATAGGGCTGATGGTTGAATAATCTGATCTCTCCCTTGATATTAGGTAAGTTTGGATAACCTGGTGTTGGTCAAAGGACTTAGACGAGTGTAACCACACGAACTCTGCCGCTTCCAAGATTGATCCAATGATCAGTTGCAGCTGTACCTTAGAATAAGTTTGTTCAACGTTCGTAAGAGAGACGCGCTGTCATGTATGTGACCTGGATCATACGAAAATTCTAGCCTTCCGGGTCCCCGACACTCGGGAGTTGAAGGACCCAATGATTGTATGCTTCCTACCGCCGAAGAAATATTCGAGCAGGAAATGATCAACGATCGAGAATTACCGATAAAACGATTAGTGATATGTCAAATATAAGAATATTTCCGTATGGCTGCGTCACGGAGACCCCTATCAATACCTACCGTAGCACCTGGAACACCCATTATACTATGATAGGTACGGCGAATCAGCATGATCTTGTCATTCGATTGAAGCTCCAAGTTCCTTCTTTCAATGAGGCAAACGAAATTGACGCCACTTTCTTGGAGGTGCTTGGACTAAGGGGGATGAGTGGCTTCCAGCCTGTTACCTAGGTAGGATTTCTAATTTAGAACTAGTAATGACAATAGGAATGAAAGAACCCCGTATATGCTAGTAGCCCGTCCTCAATATTATTCACCGTTCTTCAAAACGGCGTGATGGCCAACTTTCCAATTTATTCGTCTTATGATGTATCGATTGATCGATCTCATTGGCGTTGAATATGGGGCGTTGGCATACTACCTAGTAAGAGATATCACACAATAATCAAGACTATCTGCAGAATAGAATTTGTAATACACTTTATACCCTCTGGTTGTTGATTGGTTAATTTAACCTACCAGATAATACGTCAAGTATCCACGATAACAATTAGTAGTGTTGTCTAACCCTTCATAATATGATCTACACTATGCCAATCTTACCAGAGCATCTTTGTCCATGGCTTCATGTAAATATGTGCATATTTCCAAGAAGTATTGCCGAAATATATAATGTGACATCGATTTGCAAAATGCAAATATCTTATTAAGCCATCTGGTTTGGCGTGGCCCCTATTGGCCCCTTTCCGTGATTCGAAGTAGGCAAAGGTAGGATGGCACAGAAAAAAAAAAACTTCACACTAGCTATCGCATCACAGGGTCATGTTTTCTAACACTACTCTATGTAGCTTACTTGCTTGAAGTAAGTGTTTACATTTGTAAAATTCTGGTTTTAGGAGTGACTTAGTTGGTCTTTAACCCCATATATGACGTGTTTTTTGGTCTCTATTACCGTGTTATGAGGTATCATGGTCCTTAGGTCAGTTATATGAAGAAACTGGCGGGAGACACTGCTAGGTATACTTCACAATTGAGTTGCTATCTATTCATTTAAACTTTCTGGTTCATGCTTCTATAGACAGTCGTGTAGTAACGCGTAAAGGGTTGAATGATACCTGTACGTGCTGTCTATCTCTATTTCCTGTTAGGTAGACCTATATCATGATACTACTATGAAAACTTGTATCGGCGTCGACTCTGTCGCGGCAGTTAGTAGGCTGATAGTACCTAATGCGGTAGCCATCGTATAATAATGTAAGGGGCATAGTACCCGATCGGCTGGTACCGGAAGTTAATAGTAACACAGCATCAAAATGGTCCGTTCGTTCGGTGAACGAATGTGTCTGTATTCCATAAATGGACATAAGAATACTAGGTGCGGGATCGAAAATTTCGGCCCGGTGCGATACTTACAATACAACACTCAAGGAGGTACCTAGGAAGTAGTTCAGCTCAACGGGAATATACCTAAGGGTTAGTGTAGATCACTAGTACTGAAAGGTTGACGCGCATGGCAAGGGGGGAGGAGGGGGACATCTGCGGGGATGAATGGGAATCCTACGACATGGTAGATACGCTGATACGATACCTACACGCAAGTGTGATGAAATATGTATGTCCTAAAAGATGTTCCATGGGGTATCCTATAGATACCTTACCAGATGCAGCTGGGAATCCAACGCACCCAAGTCGGTAAAAGATAGTAGTAGTACAGCATATGAGACATCAATATATCGGAAAGATGTCGTACGAGATTTGCAGCTGCCAGATACTACATATTATTTTAGATCCTGTTCTTGACGTTACGATTGCGTTTGACTACCTGACCTAGGTACCTAAGGTAATGCTAAGTAACAAATATCCATTGCTTGTTTCACACTTCGGTTGCTTTGGGGGTTTTGGGCAACTGTTGAGGCTGGAGACTTATAAGTTACGGCTAAAGTTAAAGGCCAAGGTCAAGGTCAAGGTCAAGGTAAGAGGTAAGAGGTAAGATACCCAGAGAGGGTTAAAAATGGTGTAAAATAATAACTTTTAAGAGACCCGCGGTTGAAAAAGTGTGGAGACGCATGGAAGTGGAGGGAGGTGGAGCAGAAAGCGGCCCGGTACAAACCTTGGGAAGGCTAAGCACGTGGCCGAACAGGGCCTTGACGCCCCATGCCGAGCGGGCCCCCACTGTTATTACCCCTGATATGTACGAAGTAACGGTCACGGATAGGTACATCCGTTAGTGCCTGCCGTTAGTACCTGCCGGGTTCCCAGTCACCTTAACCGGGCAATACCTACCTTAAGGCCGACTGGTTCGGCTAGATTGGGGTCCTCTACCCAAAAGGCTCCATACTACTAATGTACCTAATGTAAGGAATCTTACTTTAGCGTCGATATTATCAGTACTGTTATCGGATATTATGCTTGGACTGATTGTAGATGTAAGTGCTCTGGGTAGTTAGGCTAACAAGTATCTGAATAAATGGTTTTTTTTTTCTTTTCTTTTCCACTATCCTCGCGTCATGCTTCGTGACCTTTCCAGACAATCCTGATATGACAATCATTACAATATGCACATGTCCTGATGTCGTTTTGGTCGTAGCATTCTTGCAACGTAAATCGGACATAACGATTCCGCGTCTTGGTTCGCCCACTAAAGCGATGCATATAAGCTTCGCAGACCATTGCCTTCTTTGCTATTTGAGCTATCTTTACGGAGAAGATCAGGATATAGAAAGTCGCAATGCGCAAAGCATCTGCATGAGATGCACATATATGCCGTTGTATTGGCCCTTCTTGAAGAGTCCTTAGGTTAATGAGATGGTGAGCATTCTGGGTACCTAAGGTATCAAAAATGAGCAAGCGAGTAGACTCTCTCAAGGTCAGGACAAGTTAGAATACTATATACTGAAAAAAAGGTGATCTATCATCACGAGGTTCGTAGTGAACGCAATGGCTAATGCAGCAAGCCCGATTAAGAATCCTAGGATCTATACTGTAACATTGTTCTGTCCCAGAGTTACATACCTTAGTAACATGCCGCCCCCAGTCCTGTTTATCCGCTAAACTCCATTATAGTAATCTGAAGATCTTACGGTAGAAAATTAATCCTAAGTCGAAGTTTTTTTTTTTCTTCTTCTTCTTCTTCTTCTTCTTCTTCTTAAGTAGGTGTGCCTAGTAGGTGGATTCCTTTCACAAAAATTCGTTTCAACTCCGTGTCTTGACATTATAGTTACTATTAATGATCTGCAGACAATATGTGAGATAGCCTTGCGTAGATGATTCAAACTAATACCATATTGATCATTAACCCTCGCCCGTGTTAAACCTCAAAAATAACACCACTGCTGCCTAAATGTGTGCTCTTTTCGCTGTAAGGAACGAACTCGGCGCAATCTTTGATTACCTAGAATACTTTCTACTACCGTCGAAATCGTCGCAATTCGCCGTCTGTCCCAGTGAAGCTAACCATAGTCGGACTTTATAGCAGCCGCCGCCGCTTCCGCCATACGATCGTCAGTTCATTATTAGAATCTGGGGCTGCTTGGTGGCTGCGCCCCACAATCCCGGCTGTCTTTGGATATGTATTCATTCCCCAGTGCCATTAATCCACTACCCTCAATGATCCCTGGAAATTACCATCGGTCATACAGAAGTCTTCCCCTTTCAATAGCTTGTTGCTGGAATCGGGGCGCCGGGAGTGGCATTGGTCGTCATCACCGTAGGAACCTGAGTTTGATTGACTTTGTATCTCAGAATCCATTGGCTTGGGGACTCGTTTGTATTGACAAGCTCCATCAAAGTGTAATGGACGACGCCATCTTCAAATCGAGGAACGCAGATATCATGCGAGTGCCTCGGGAGAGTCATTTCGGAGGCTACTCCGTCGACATCTCGTCCCTCCGCCTATAGGAAATATTAGCTAGATTTGTGTTGAAAATGGGTAGTTCAGTATGTCCGGGCGAGCGACTCACGCAGCAGTTTGCGCAGGGGGAATTATTCACATAGACCCAATTAGGGCAGTTGTGAGTAAAAAAGTACTTGCATCGGTACTTGTAGAAACCACCACTTCCGCTCATTGTAAAAGATGCCGTCACTCAAAAATGAATAGAGAGGGAATCGTGGGCTTTAAAGGGTGAGTCGTAGCGACCTAAGAGGTTACTGCCCGCTGGCAGCCAAGCGATAGGGTTTCACTGACGGACTGCAAAGTCCAATTCAGTGTGTAAGAGTCTAATAATATAGGATGCTTAAGAACCTCGAAGTGGTTCTCGTTGCAAGGGTGCTCGAAAAGGCAGAGCGGATCTACCGAGCTAGATGAGTGCGGAAACATGGTTATTTATCTCTCCAGGGGTATCTCGTTGTCGTATCTGAAGTACGTAAATACGTATCCTATTTGAGTACGTATATTGGATATTCTCTCTTTCTCACTCTTATTAATTTCTCTTGCATCTTACCCTACTTATGCCTAGACCGTGTCGATGTTTTCGGAGCGCAGCAGAAACCGTCCTCCATACTGCCATATCAGAGACAGGCCTCAACCACCTTTCCAACGGGAGTCCCCCTGTAATGCACCAATGAAGACCCTGCGGCAACAAGGGTCTTTAAAGTGGATCCACTGATATTCTGGAAACATGTCTTCATTTATGATACAGTCCAATCGAGTAGAGACTGTGTAGGAGCAGATGGGATGTTGTCTGACATGTCATATGTATGAGGGGTCGTATCGTAATAGATGAAAGATGCGCCCCTTTGGAACCACCTTGTGGAACGACGACCTAGGCCTTTGGAGAGTGCGAATAGAGAATCATCGGACCGTTATTACCAAGCCGTGGTCTTCTGATTGCTGGTATAACAGAGGTATGATATGCAACATGATATTAAATATAACTTCTTCGCCTCATTGGCTGGGTTTGGGTAGAATGAAGTGTTAAGTTTAAACCAAGCCGGTACTCGAGAATTTATGAGTTATGACCAAAAGGATCAGTTGGATGGCGAACATTATCAGCTACATTCTAACGTAACCAAACATCTATCAATTAGTTTCGTTTATGACTTTACTGACATATCCTGCATTTGACCTATTGCATCAACCCAAATAAAGAAATAAAAAAATGAGAATGATCTAGACGATGGTGGGAAACTGCCGGGAATCGAAGCTCGTGTCCCAGTGCTGACGGTAACGCGGTTACACTGCGGCCAAAGGATCAAATGATACCGCGTAAAGGCCTGAAGCGTCCCAATATAGACTCTTGGGAGTGGTATAATAAGTAACATCAGACCCTCCCCAACTACATACATAGTAACTACGCTGGCCTCCCCTCCCCTTCGATAGCGGCCCTACATACATTGACATAAAACCACCGTCCAATGTAGAACAGGTATGCCCCAGATGAGGCTGAAAACTGACAAGAGAAATAAAAGGTAGCACTATTATTGGCCGGAAAGCTCTCCGCGGTGAACAATGGCATAAATTAATTAACACATTTCCCAATATCGTTAAATTCGCATACGCCCAAAGCTGCTTACCTACTTGGATTTACCTTAATATCATATATAGTTGAAATGTATAGTTAGGTATATACCCATGTAGATGTATTTAGGAATCTATGTAGGTATGTACGCATGTGTATACAAGCATTGAGTTTTCCCGCTTACGTGTATTAAGAGTTCTTAATTAAGTAACAGGAGGTAAGGAATAGGTAGTCCGCTAATGGACCCTTGCGTCCCAAGTCACCTTACGATGGGAACACCAGAAACAAGGAAGCTTAGTACAACACAAAGGTACCTATCAAAAAAAAAAAAAAAAAAAAACAGGGAAAGCCCAGGGCAGCATTGGCTCCCGCTGTGCTATGGGCAAGATCCTAGGAAGGTCCCCGCTCCACTTAACTAAAATGTCTCTAAACTTAAATCCTTCCCTCAAAATCTCCGGTACCCGGGAGAGGGGCCGAAAAAAAAAAAACCTGGGCTAGGACAAGGTCGAAAAATTCTGACCCTTGACGTCAAACCTTTAAATTTCCCACACCAACCAGATCGGCCAGACCAACCAAACATTCTACAACACCAACATTCAGCATAACAATACATAACAGTATAATATCAACCATCAAGAACATTTCAGAAGCACAGAAACTCAGAGAAACTTAGTATGGGGACGATAGGATTCATCGCGCCACGATACCCGCTCACGCGCACTACATAGCACATTACTTCTACTAGGAACATCTACCTATCATATGCGTGCTACGCCTAATCGAATGCATACCATATTTCTTTTCATCTACCCGTGTCATGATCTACCTTCACCTGCAGGCTTATTCTGTCGTTCACATCCGATCTAATTGGTTACTTTTCTTTTTTTTCATCCGTCTCCAGTCTACCATGCAAGCCTACCATGCATACTTAAAGTCGTATGTGTCTTTTCGATGGCGATTATTTATTACATATAATATGTTAACGTGCAATTAGAACTAAAGACTATACTCCAGCCGCTATGCACCTACACCCACTTATACGGATGCATGGCTTACAGTAGTGGCCTCGCGTGTTTGTGCTCTGGTCGCCGAGCCCAGAACCAAACATAATTTCTTTTACCGTACGTACGTATGTATGGTCTTGTAGCTATGGTCGATCATTTACCAGATCGAGCCTCGTCTTCGACAGACGTTTTTTCTTTTCATTAGACCCGGGTTATCGGCTTTCATGTACGATGCTACTCTCTTCGATCTCATGGCGCTTATGGTGTTCAAGAAATGTCGATCTAAGCTTGCCATTGGCTAGCCCTCTCATCTAATCGGCTGATTATGGATATTCGAAATTAAGCAGGCTACTATTTACCCCATTACCTAGGTACAATACGTATCCTGATTTGGGGAGGGGACTCGTCGTATGTTCAGGTCATAAGTACACGAAGGCATCATTCAGCGTCCCGTAAAATGCAGGAACATATCCAACGGCGAATATCATAAGTCGGTCGGACTCTGGATACAGCTGGAACTTCGGTTTAGACTGATTTTCAACGTATTATGCATGCATGGTATCACAACGGACGACGCATACTCCGTTATCATATCCTTAAAGCGTTTCCATGTCGGAATACATCACATAAACGAAAATCGAGGGATCAAGAAGGGGCGTATCTCTCATCGGGCAAGATGCCGTTTGGTTAATCCAGGATCAACATATTTTAATAACGGGTGCTACTTTGTCTATGACATGTCGACTTATGGCATTTCCAGATCTACCGCGCACGTAGAAGTGCACGCGGCGACACAGATGACACCCAAGCCGATTGCTTGATTAGGTGGTTGTCTGCGACACGATGCGGCTTAATGGTCTACTACTGCTTGATTGCTTCTCCACTGCGGACCACTGGTGCCATCTGCAAGGCTATTGTTGGCCAGATACGTATT
This sequence comes from Daldinia bambusicola, assembly GCA_022478815.1. Taxonomy (NCBI): domain Eukaryota; kingdom Fungi; phylum Ascomycota; class Sordariomycetes; order Xylariales; family Hypoxylaceae; genus Daldinia; species Daldinia bambusicola. Next base: position 64,341 of record MU284211.1, read on the forward strand.
TGGAGAGCAAAGCGGCTTTGAACGGGTTTTAAGAACAGGCTGAGGTACGGATTAGCGTTAATATCGCTGTCCTTTTGCATTGGGCGCTAGCCTATCCTTTTCGCCCCCTAAGCCGTAGGCAGGGTAAGCTTTAGATTATTCCCAACTCTGGAACTAGGCTGTCTACAGTCAGGATTGTGCAAGTTGACGAAGGCTAGCTTACACTATCAACCCGCTCTTACTAGCTAGGTACTAGAGAGAGTTCTATGTTTATGACGAATGCTTTACTGGGCCACGGCTTGGGGTCGGCATCTATACGTGTCATGATTTTCGGCTTGGAGACTACCTATAAGCAACATCAAGATAAGCTTAGCATGATTGGCAACTGGTGTATTCTGGTGGTATTCTTGATAGTGTCGATCCAACTGGTCACCCAGGTTGTTGGTTCCAACCCTTATATTCGCTACTCGGAAGCAGTCTTGGCTACTTGGATTTTATTATTACCTCATTGGCGGCATGCAATGTGACGCTCCGCAATGGTCTGCGTCGTATGGTATTGCAACTTAAGAGGCCAGTATTGATTGCCAAAGCAAACTTTTAGCTCAGTAATGGGTTTATAGGAAATATTGGACGAGATCCAACGAGAGAACTTTCTGGTTACGGGGGGTTTATGCTAAACATTGTACTGCACCTATACTATTCTCGGCTCCGGGAAGGGGATAATATGACCAGCACTTACGCTAAACGCAGATGAACAGATACCTCGTCTTAGGAGACATCAGAGCCCGAAGAAACATGAAAGGAATTTACTCATACAGTATCAGCACATTGGAAGGAACATGCATATTAACGCGTTACAGTTTAGATGGCGCTCGGTACTTATCAAACTTTCCGGGCAAGATACCAGACTCCCCTAGTGAATGGTATTCTACTTGGCCGCTTAAAATCGGATTTTAAGAAACGTTGCCATCGAACGATACTTGTCGCAAAGGATCGTCTATATATGTAGCATAAAGAAGGCTATGAAAGCTACTATAGGGCCTCGGTGTCCGGTGCCCTCAAGCTGTTGTGCAACGACGGGATCAAGGAAAACCGCATGGGAATTTTATCACAACCCTTTCGGAATTCAAGCAGCTATAGGTAGCTAGATACTGCATTTCGTACTAAGAAGTCCCTGCAGGAGCTGCATGGAGCTGTTGCTACTACAGCTTGTACAAGTACGTCTGCTCAGTTGCGTCGTAACCCTGTTATAGGTTCGCTTAGTTTCCATCTGCGAATCAGCATCACCACCCCTAACTTATGGATCTCTAGGTATCTAGGTAATTTACAGGGCCAATAGTCACATCCTTTCTCCGTGTGACTAATTAAAGCCGAAACTTGTGTCGACGTTCCACACAGGGTGCAAGCTCCCTGTTGTTTCACAACACTTTTCTTACTATGCAATCCTTAACACGAAAGCAGAAGAATGGAGGCATCTGACTATATTTATGGTTGCGTATGTCTTATCCTTGTTCAAAGCTATACCTGGTGCTGCTACCATCGGTGGTACCCTCAGTAATGGGAAGGTAGCTCTCGGTGGTTGGTCATCAATATCTCCATGCCTACATCATGTGCTGGATCATCGTCTGCGAATGACTTGCCGCCCAGACAATAGCAAGGTAATATGTGAGTTGCTCCCAGGCTAACTAATCATGCTAACGTAGGATGAAAGATGTTTGAGCCCTTGCTCTTTTCAGGACCCTGCCTGGCGTTCTTTCGGACTACTCAAACGGGCGTAATACATCATAGGCATATGGGACCTTATATGACCCCTACCATAGTAATTGCTGGCCTCATCTAGGGACATGTGAATATATTATTATCATATTGTCCTTAATTATGTGAGAATGCCTTCAGTTGTGGCAAGGTTGGAGAGATGTGGAAGCCTCCTAGCACAATACGATGCTACTGGTGCATCGAGGCAGAATTTGCGGCCCACAAAGAGGACTGTATGCTGAATTCTTGGCAAGATTGCTATCACAGTGCCGATGCGAAGACACCGAATACATTAACGCCTCGAGAGCTACATCCCATTTGAGTCCTATTTTAGGAGAGGTTATATGAAATCATTCTCAGTGAGGCCTATCACATGAGCTTTTCGAAGATACAGTTACTTCAAAGATTGCTTCTAGAAGTATTCCGAGTTGGATGGTGATGCCAACGGAAACTTCCCCGCAACGATCTCAAGATGATCCATATCTGCAACCTAGTCGGCTTAACTTTTCTTAGAAGGTTTCGCTTAGTTAACTACCACCATGCTTGGACCTTTGCTCTAATCCTACGACATGGTTGTCTCTATGCGCGACTTCCTTCGGACTGACGATCATCAAAGATAGTCGAATTGACAGAAATATGCATCTCCACAACTTGGACTTCTCCTGGATAAGGATATATATTTGCCACATGAACGCGGGGTTTGAACGTTCTCGTCGGTAAGCGTTGGCTCAATAATGGGACTGGCTTGTCTAGAAACCGTCCAGGCTGTTCCAGAACCTAGATCTCTCGACCTCTAAAGCTTCTTGATAGCTCCCCGGGAAATATTGTCGACCAATGCCATGTACGGAGACCAATGCTTTGCGTCTTGAGAGGGGAGATGCGACCGGCATTTGACCATTGCCTACAACCTCTCGCGCTCACACTGTCGATATCTAGGCCTCATTGCATGCGCGATAGTTTAACTCCCTTTGCGTCTTGTGAGAGGTACGCAAAAGGCGGTTACACGCCCAACTGGTTTTATCCACTTGTCTGGGCAACCGAGGCCGCATTGCATCTTGAGGACTACGTCTTGACCGAAGTTCCTCGGCAGCTAGTTAATATCTTCTTTAGCGCAGTTACAGCTACTGGTATTCCCAGGAAAGGCACTGAAGCAGATATGCTTTAGTTGCTAGTCGAACTACCTTTCACCTAGCCCAATCGGTCTCATTCAACTGCGAGAGACTAGCATCTCGTTTGAATACTTCCGAAATAACATTTGGACTCGCTTCGAGAGTAACCCGAAAATTGATTATACGACATCTCTAGAGTTATCGAAGAGAACACTTTGGTTAGTTGATGTATCGGACATCATTCAAACTCGTTCAATCGGTTGGTCAGGGGTAATCCTGCCCGAAAGCGATATTTTTACCCCTTTTCCCTACAATAGGTACCGCTTATCTTCGCAGGCCTCGAAAGGAACCTTGATTAAGTTTCTGTCCAAAATTCTATTCTAACAGCGTTCATTCTCGTAGCTAGGAATGCCAACTACCGAAGCCCTATTATATGCCGTTATATAGCACGGGAATACCTGCGGTGAATAAATCGCGCCTCTGCAGGTGCGTGAAAATTTTCAACTCAAGGCTTTTTACGCCCCTTTCTTTATTATATCCACAGCCCTCTTGCATGCCTATCATAAAGCACCGATCAGGGCGCCACGGCTTGGACGTGGAATACTGACTTTTGTTCGCTTATATATCCAATTATTTGACGGAAAGATTTCCGAATTCGTTGTCAGAACAATAATATTCGCTCGCTTAGTTTCTAACTCTCCTAAACCAGGGCAACTACCGCTGGTGCTGGTACTGATACTGATGCTGATACACCGCTCTTCCGTCTGCTTCTATGGGAACATGAGGCTCAGCGCTCATCTCTTTGTAGCCGTTTTCATTAGCCAACTCGGAGGGCTGCCAGTTGGCTTGCATCATCGGCTGTTGGGTATTAGGCGGCGCGCCCCATGTCGTTGAGCTCCAGTTACCGGGGCTTACTTCATTCGTTTGGGCTTGCAACTCTGCTGCCTCCTGCCGCCTCTTCTGCCGCCGCGACCAAAACAGCCACGCTACAACCGCGCCCAGGGCTAAGACTGCGACCGCAGCTCCAATACCGATACCGGCAGCGGCGCCGGCACTGAGCTTGGTGCCCGCGTTACTATCAGGCGGGCCTCCTGTAGAAGGCGATGTTTCAGATGCGGTAGTAGAATCGCTTCGTGATGATCCAGGAGCTGTGGTTGCCGTCTCCTCCGCCGTCGTGGTCATTGGGCCATTCTGGATCCCAACACCGTACGCCATGACAGTAAAGGGGGCAAACAGACTGGTTAGCGGCCCTGCTTCTTCGTCTCCCTTTATCGTACCGTTGATCGTGGTGAACGTCAGCTCCGTATTTACTCTATACACGGACATGCAACCGAGTGTCGGCCCCCACGGGTAGCTGTAGCTACTCGAGGTAGGGGCGCATTGGTAATTCCCTTGCCTAAAAAGGTACGTCTTATTAGATTTCCATGTCTAGGTAGTATATCACTTCTTTGCCCATTTCCGTTTCTGTCTCTCAGGGCGACCCTAGCAAGTGCTACGGGCGCGTGGTGACGACTACGGGGATTTTCAAGGATAAGAAAAAGAAAATGCGTATGCATTAATAACACTTACGGGCAACATGTTCCCCGTGTGACTAATGTGTCTCCTTCGATCGAGCTAGACTCGCACGCACGTGTATAGCCGGAGGGGCATATGCCGGGACTGTAATACTGGTTCTGATAGGGAGAGTAGTCGTCAGGGAAGCACGACGACTGTCCCGGTCGGCCCTGCAGCCAGTAGAAGGTCGATGCGGTGTTTACCCAGTAAAGTGCTGACGACGCGACGCAGTCCGCCGGTGGCGTGAAGGTCGTTGTAAGAGGGCCGAGTGGCATACTCGCGAGGCCTTGACCGAGTCGTCGATGGACGGGGTAGGTAAGGTTATCTTAGATCCCGTGTTTACGTCCTTCTCCGCTATCTCTATCCCGCGCCCTTTTCTTCTTTCGCAGATCGACCGGCAATAATAGTCTTCACTATGCGCTCCCTGCCGTGTTCGGTTACATTCGTCCCGTCCCGTCCTTCTCTGATATTTTTTTACCTTAGGTAGTTATTACCAAAGAAGCGAGAAACAAGACGTTTCGTTTTCGTGTTTTCGACCTTTTCTCTTCGTAGCGAGGCTGGATGCTAGCTAGCTAGATAGGAAAAGAAAGAGGAACATCCTCCGTCCACCTCGCCTGCCCACTACGAATTGGCAGCATGGCTAGCTTATTAGAACCTGCTAGGTGACCGACATTTTGGCCCCCAACCGGCGCCAGGACCCAAAGAAGGTCCAAAGAGATCCAATCGCCCACAATTAAGGACATCAGAAGGATTGGTATCCCGGATCGACCATGATCTCGTGTCGTACGCGATAACCCTGTGCTGCTTCGCCTGTTCCCCCCCAGTACCGGCTTAGCAAAGCCACAGGGGGGCCTCACGCATGCCGCTGCTATTGGCGGGACTTATGCTTTGCCCCGCCGTTTTTGTAACAAGAACCCGGTCGTTCTATTGTTTTCTTACCCACGCGAAAATGCATATATTGGCTGATGGGCTGATGGGGTAGCATCAAAGACGCCCTTTACGTCAGCCGAAGCCTGCTGCTTTGAGTAGGGGATCTTCGAGACAGACCCAAAATTTTCTTCTTTTCTTGTTCTGTTCCTCAAGACTTGACTATTTTCAACTTGCTTTCGAATAAATAGGCTGAGTTGCGATGTCTATCTTTTACATACCTACGTGTACCTGCGAATTATTTGGAGAACTACTTAATCTAACCTACCTGGTGGTTATTTTAAAGCCAGATGGGTAGACGTATGATACGCTACGCTAAGGCACGGTTTTCTCCGTTACCGCTGCACAGTGCTCTAAGAATAGTAAGTTCTAACGTCTACCTAAGGTAAGGCTTGAATTCCCATTTACAGGCGGTCGTTCGTCTGAATTCCGCGGAGTACTTCCGTTTCGGTTTATGTAATGTATTGTATCGTACCTATTTTATTGTATGGCACAACTAAGCGGGCAGCCGGCCGCCATGGTCAAAATAAGAAATCGGGGGAGACTCTTCGCCGGCTTTCTTAGCACCCCTTACACGGACCCTACGCAGCGGCCACTTTAGCGGCAAGTGACCAACGCGCCGTTCCGTACAGCGGGCTCTCCGCCCATCGGATCAACCCGTCAAGAGGGGTTAGAATAGGTAGCTAAAGCGGTTGTTTACTATAGGCGTAAACTCCGCGCAACACGATGTTTAGAGTCCGTCCTCGTTGGATAACTCTCATGGCTAACGATTGTGCCTAGGTACCTCCTAAGGTACTTACTATCCTAGCGATAGATTAGCCCGATTAGTTTTTTCTTAAAGAAAGTCATTTAGGGGAATAGTGGAATTGAAGGTAATATATGATTTATTGGCCTCTAGGTAACGCCATGTACAATACCAAGGGATGACATCTCCAGCGTGTTAATGCCGAATATAATAAGCTGACCTCGATGATTGAACTGCGTATCCGCCCGTCATCGTCATCCTCTTCCCAGCACAACGGGAAGTTCGACAAAAAAAAAAAAAAAAAAAAAAAAACACTAAAAACTAAAAACTAAACTTCGAGTTTCTCCCTATATCTCTCTAATATCAGCTCCTTGGTTCATGGAACTTACTTGCGATTCGTGGTATGAGTAGGTATTTACTATGAGTAGGAACCTAGGTAAACTACTTGAATAACGTTGTCTCACTTCCTTACACCTCGGGATTTTCAGCTACTATGTAAAATCGTCAGTAATATGTGTGTGCTATTTCGCCTCTTACGTTTACCTTAGGTACCTAAGGTATGTCAGCTCGCCCGCCCGGCACGACCGTCCGGCCAGGATTTCGAGGCGAAACGCTGCCCCGGGACCGAATAACCTAAATAGGGACCTAGGTCCCTAGGCAATATTATAGGCTGGGTAACAATTAGGTACATACATGCTATACTCATTATCCTGGTCCCTCGTCCCCCCTTAATTCCCGCCTCTCAGATTCTCTCTCGTCAGCCCAACTTCGGCGAGCGCGGCTGATACCTAGGTAGATAGCCTGTTGATTAATTGATTAATTTATTTATTTGTGGCTCGTGGTGAAGCTTGAATACGATTTCATGTCCAGCGTTGCTCATGATTATTACTCAGGGGTTAAAAAAAGAAAGAAATTAATGCTTTTCGCGCAATTCTGTCATAAATTCAATCGAGCAAATAATTCGGCAGATAATATACATATGCTATTAGAGCCGATATATTTCTTATTTGATTGATAGTTTGTTAAGACTTTATCTAACTAACTGCCTCCTCATATTAGAATGTCTTCTGTGCCATTGCTCTCTATCGCGGCCACGATCTCTGATCTAAAATGCTTCTTCTTCTTGCCTTACTTTATAAAGCCTTGCAGCTCCCGCCCGGTAAATTTTTTTTTGTTTCAATCAGTTAACAAGACACGCATCGTACACCTCCCACGAATTCCGGAGTAGCGGTTAGGTTCCAAGGTTAGTATAAGATACACCTTGTGAGATGATATTATCTTGGACTCCTGTCTTCGAGCAATCCCCATATTAGACATATTTTGTTAGCCTTAGGATTGTCAGTTCCAAAAGTCCCATATCTCCCGAGTATATCAGCTCGATTCTGCATGGAAAGGAGTTTCCAGGCTTCGATCGTCCTAACTCGTAAGGCATTATCGTTTAATCGCGGTGATTATAAGCTTAGCTCAACGACCGCCCTTCATAGCAGCCCGGCGTCTCATCTTATCAGCCACCGCCTTCAGCGCTAACTTGACATCCTTCTGGCCGTCCCAAGAATCGACATCGTAATATGCGGGGGCGAGTTCCTACAATCACCTAGTTAGCCATGTTATCCGTACCTGATTCAAACACAGGGCATAGTATCAACTTACCAAAAGCCACTCCGGTTTAATTCCAGTGACTGTTCGAATGTAATGCTTAGACGTCATGACGAATTCGTTATAAAGGACCCAGTCGTATTCCGTCTGGAGTACCGTGCTTGGGTGCAGCATAACCTGCTGGCTGTTGTCTTTCAGGGTGCGGTATACCCTGTCCTTCTCCTTCTTGGCTACCTGCATGAAGAAGCCGGTGACGAGCGCGCGACGGATATTGGTGTAGTAGTTCTTATCGTTGAAGTCTGTGCTGACGAGTTCCAAGCCTTGCGTTTCCATGATGCGCTTGAGTTGAGCACGGACGTTATCCGCACTGGAAAGATGGCGGAATGACAGATAGTGCTTATGACACCAATTCCTTGCGTCTTCGCCACGGTTCAAGACTCCTTTGAAAGCGTGGTACACGTTCAACATGGTCAAATGGTCTCCGTCGTTGTGCTTAAACAGATTCTTCATTTCGTCAGCTTCCCGCCTCTTTTGGGCTGGGCGCACGAAGATCTGAGGCACCGAAAGAAGAGCCGTGATTGACAGCATTTCGTTCGAGCAGTAGAACTCGGGGCTTGAAATCAGCATGACAGCCAAGCTGGGATCCAAGGGAAACTCAGATGCTAGACCACCAAGGGCTGTTAGTTCTCCCTCGTCGTCAAGGCACCTGAGATAATTAAGTTCTTCGAGGGCTCGCATCATGGTCTCGGGAGCAGGGGGGTCCATGAGATCAAAATGCACCAAATCCACAACACCAAGCTTCTTGAGCTCGAGGACGGTGTTGGCAAGATTAGATCGGAGGATTTCGGGGTACGTCTGTTCAATCAGTTCGTCTTTGAATGCTTTTTCCGTATAGAGGCGGAAACATTTTCCGGGTTTCGTTCGACCAGCACGACCCGCTCGCTGCTGAGCAGAAGCCTTGGAGATGGGAGATACTAAAAGCGACTCCACACGTAGCCGAGGGTTATAGATCTTCTGCTTGCTGAAACCGGGATCGACAACGTAGACGATACCGTCGATTGTCAAACTTGTCTCGGCAATATTGGTTGATACAATGCACTTGCGACCAGGCCTACCACCTTTCCTTAGCGGCGGTGGTGCCGGATCGAAGATTTTCTGCTGCTGGTGTGGAGGAAGGGTACCATAAAGCGGATAGACCGTCATTGGTCCACAATCGGTTTCCCTCACAAGCTCATCAACCTCAAGAGAGATCTTCCTACATGTGTCCTCAATCTCTTCTTCACCAGTGAGGAAGAGGAGAATGTCACCCTCATCCTCGCCGGCATGGATCTGAAGCACGGTGCGTATCGCGCCCTCCACATAATCCTTCTCGGGCTCAGGCGTATAGAAAATCTCAACAGGAAATGTTCGGCCTGGAACAGCGAGCAAGGGAGCGTCGTAGAAATATCTTTGGAATTTCTGGGCATCTAGTGTGGCAGACATGACAATAAGCTTGAGGTCAGACCTACGTCTGGTGATCTGCTTCAGAAGTGCCATCAGGATGTCGGTAGCAAGGGTACGCTCGTGCGCCTCGTCTAGGATAATACAGCTATATCGTGACATGTTGTGGTCGTGCATCGCTTCTCTCAACAGCATACCATCGGTCATGTACTTAAGCATCGTCTTGGAACTCGTCTTGTCCTCGAAACGGATGCTGTAACCGACCTCCTCTCCTAGGGTGACGTCGAGCTCGTCGGCAACACGCTGTGCAACGGACATGGCAGCCACTCGTCGGGGTTGAGTACAAGCAACCATTTTTCGGCTTAGATGCGGTAGTTCGTCATAGACAACGTATTGCGGAATTTGCGTCGTTTTACCGGAACCGGTCTCACCGACGAAAACCAGGATTTGCGATTTCTGATACAGATCGAGGAACTCTTGTCTACAGCAGGCGCATTATTAGCATGGTTCTTTTCATAAAAAGGTACAGGGTATGAAAGATGAGGATAAACTAATTCGGAATAACCCTACCTTTGCTTATGTACGGGAAGGTTGCGCCTCGCCTTCAAGATATTAAAATACTGTTGGGAGTGTGGTTCTCCCGTGAAGGGGTTATTGTCGCCATTCTCGGCTTCGGATGCTTCCTTGGCAGTTGTCTTTCGTCGTTCGAAATGCGCCAACGGGGAGTCTTTCGGTAATCTGTCGCTAAATCCGGAGCCGTTCCCCTTGTACATGCTATCAGAATCACCGTTGCCGTTGCCGTTGCTCCAGTGCGCAAGATATTTATTGTATTCGGTCGGTTTCGAGTCGTCGCCGTCTTCTGTTTTAACGCGCTTCATAGGCGTCTCAACATCCGGACTACTTAGCCGTTTCTTGTCATTTTGCGAAACTTTCCCGCTAGATTTATCAGCCATCTCTCCAAATTTGTCTTTTTTTTTTTTTTTTTTTTTCCTTCTGTTGATGAACCCAAATATATGTTGTTGCGTTTCCGAAAAACTGGGTGCTGTCGCAGAAGATGGCTAGTGAGGACAAGGCTGAAGAAAAAAGGCAGAAAGTTTAAGAGGTCAATGATTTTTATTTTTATTTTTTTGATTAAACGTTTTGGGCCCCACTTCTCCGAATCTGTTACGCAGATATGATAACGGCTAAGGGTGCATAAATTCATTTATACACAATGCTAATGCTTCCTGTTAGCTTTTACATGCGTCTAAAAGAAAATAAAGGAAATAAAACAGGTAGACAATTCAAGTAAACCAGTAAAAGTACCTAACCTACTAGTGCTGTCTACGTAAACTCGACGGCGCACCCCAAAGGGGTGCTGCGCTTTAATTAAGGAATCGGGCAGTAATTAAGCTAGCGTACCAGA